>JAVXUL010000016.1:9307633-9323677 GCA_035590515.1 Trichilia minutiflora | reverse complement strand
TTTGTGACTCATTTTGTTGGTTGCAAACCTTGCGGGAGTTATGGGGATTACCCAGTTGAGAGGTGCTTGAAAAGCATGGAGAGGGCATTCAATTTTGCTGATAATCAAGTTCTTAAGCTGTATGGATTTGGTCATAGGGGCTTGTTGAGCCCCAAGATTAAGAGGATAAGGAGTGAGACAGCTACTCCTTTGGAGTTTGTGGATCAGTTTGATATCCGCCGCCCTGTTGATGAGAAGAGTGAATGACAGATCTAGAAAGTGAAGTTGAATTATCATATTCAATGTGTCATAATGTGTAGGTAATGTAATTCCTCGGTTACAAATCTATTAACAATTTTTACCTTTCAATTAAGTTTTGCTTGCTATATGTCTTGGTGCTAAGAAAAAATTAGTACAATTCTTTGTAGACTTCAGTTTCTTTTCCTGATGTTTCTCAGTAATTTTATGAAGGAAATTTACTAGAAGCATGCTATTCCTTTTCATTTTTTCTTCTTTATCTTTTATGGTTATGTTTTATTTCCTTTGCAAACACTGCCTTGCTGATGAACAATACATATGTTTAAATTTTAGCATTTCTGGTTCTTTAACTATGAGACATAGTCAACGGAATGCAAAGAGAGTTTGAGAATCCAATTATCTTTCCATTGTGGATATGTTTGGAATTGAGATGCTGTGGGATGAAATCAATCACTAAAATTGGTATTTACGAAATGCTGTAGTTGCCATGCTTTCAAAGCATGGTAGCACTAAATATACATAATATTCAAAATTTCTAGTCAGAATTGAAGCCTCTCCTAGTTTTTGCTGAACTTTTATAGTGATTTTGTTGCATTTGATCTCCGGATCTCTATGATTAATTCATAATGCATAGCAAATAATGGTTTTAGATTGGTTGCTCCGGCATTGCTTTCATGAGTGATGAAAGCCACATTTACGCAATTGTAGATTAAGACCACCGGTGTAGCCTGTCTAGTTATCAAGTGCCTGGTTCTATATAACAGGAAGATAGGTTTTGTCAACAAGCAGTGTTGTAATTATTAGCTTTTCTGTTTTTTGCAAGGGATATTTTCAGTTACACATATTTGATAGATGCTTGCTTGAAACCTAAATTTTGAAGCCTGGAAGTATTTGTTTTAAGTTTTTTAGCTTCCATCTGAACATTCTTCAATCTATATGTACATACTCCTTCCTCCAAAGCAGTTCATGAATGTGTGGGGAGATATTCCCCCATATACGCATTATAATGGGTTGATTTGAAACCTATTTCCGGTAAGGCTTCTCTTTGCAGGTCACGTTCAAAGGATTTCTTTCAGTACAACAGATAAATATGTACACTGGTCATCTGCGTTTGCGAATGAATTTACTTCACTTGGGGATATCCACTTATTTAAATGAGAGATTTTATATGAATCAACAAGGTATTATAATTGTGGCAATTCGTTCTTTATGGAACTAATTCCTCAAGACAAATAAGCGAGTAAAAGGTCGTCATGAAGTTGATCACTGTATTTGAATTTCATTTCATTTCATTTCATTTCATTTCTAAATATATGCTCAAGCTGCTCGTCAATGTGCCCCCCTTCAACCGCAAAGTTGTGAATAAGCAAAGCAAAGCATATAAAAAGATAACATCGAAGTGCCTTCCTAAACGCATTAGACTCACTTTAACTACTGAAAAAGATGTTTCGAAGAATGGCTATCTAATTAATTTGCCAGTTTAGAAGCCAGAACTTTGTGACTGGCCAGTAGCACTTGATTCATTTGAGCAATTTGATGCAAGAGTTTATTGATTTCCTGTGAAAAATAAAATCACCGTTAGGAAGGGAACAAAAAGTAAAGTAGACACAGTACACTAGAAGCATGTTCATGGAAATATATTATTATACAATTTTTACACAAAATACAATGAAGTGAGAGTAACTTAATCAATTCTCCATTTATTTAAACGACAATTAATCCAACGACTCTTGTTGTATCAGCTTCATTATACAAAAGCACTAGAATTGGAAGTAAAATTACAGTAACTAGGTAAGCTCAACCCCGTGGGCAATGGATGGCTGATTCAATTTTTTCAAGAATATAGTTTTAGCCCCCAATTATACTGGAATCAAATATGAGTCACTGTCAAAGAATGTCACTGCAAACCGCCTAATCCAACCGTTCACATTCAACATAAAGGAAATGGAGTAAATGTGGTTTTCTGAATCAGTCCAACCCTCAGCATTCATAGTTCACATCCACTAAAGACAACACAAAAGAGGTCCTAGTTATTTGCTATTTTATATCGAAAATCGACTCCAAAACTTCACGTTTTATCTAGGAAGCAAATTGGGTTAGTATGATTTTAAATTGTATATTCATAAATTAATATATAGCGTCACTGGCATTTCCTCAAACACCTTAAGATAAACGCAACGATTTATAAATATGTATGACTAACCTCATCTTTGTCTTTGATAATCATCTTCAAATGCTCTACACTTTCTTTTCGACTCTGTCCCCACTTAATCCGCCTGCAAAACCACCACATCACTAACAACGCCATCCCGGCAGCCGGACCAAACGACCAACGTTTATATGTCGCCCCTCTCGTATCTCCGTTATCACAAAACCAAGAATAAACGCAACAAATCTTGGCACGTAAAATCTCAAGCCCAACATCCAACCACCCAACAGAGACTTGCTTAGAACTTGATGGTTGACTCCGACTAACGAAATCGGAGGCTGGGTCTCGTTGTATTTGATGATGTCGACTGTGATGGGTTGGAACGTGGAGATTTTCGTGGTTTACAGGAGGAAAAACAGAGCAATCGTCGTGTTTTGAGTTGTTGCTAGAGTCTCTTATCGTTATAAGTGACCTTTGTTTTGAGGATTGATTAATTTGCTCCAATAAACCTCCGAAGACTTCATCATCTTTTAACATTTTCACAGCTCAGTTGAAGTGAGCGGAACAAGAGGGAAGTGATGATCGTGTACTTTCTTTTCTCTTTTGGTGGACGTAAAAGCGCTTTTATATGAGCCGCCTGCGTTCGTGCCTGCTCAGAGGGAAATTTGAACGAGTAATATGCTCATCTCAGCCTCAGGGCAGGGGGACTAAAACTAAAACCAAAACCAAAACCAATGTGGATGTTTCGTTGTTGGGTTGTCTTTTCGTTGATTTTCATGGAATTGTAAGCCAATCACACGCATGGCGCGAGCCAGCGAATTGAGCCATAATAAGATATGGGTCCAAAAATTAAGAGATGGTTTTTGTTTCTTAACTAGTTATTTGGGTCAAATTTTTTGGCCTGGTCTAAAAATACGAAAGGTCCAATCCATGGTGATAGGATTAGTTTAAAGCTCATTTGTGAGAAAGGAGTCAGATCCCAACAAAAGAGGAAGTAAAGGTAAAAGGAATAAGCACGACATATGTAAACATTTTGGAGATAACAAGACATTCTTTTGTTCATTCCTTTCGGGGACAACACACAAGGCGAATGATAATGTTTTTAAGAAGATTAAAAATCTCTTACCAACCTTGTTGGCGCATGTCAATTATGATCAATGCGTCCTCTGCGATCATTTGTGAAAGGTCTTCAAGTATAAAGTAAAGATATGAGCACTATTTTGAAAAGGAACTTTGAAAATACAAGCATATAAGCAGACAACTCAACGTCGTCTAAAAGGAAAAATATTTTGAAAAAAGAATTTTCAAAATACTTTCGTTAATGGAAACCTTAATTTTGCCTATTTTAGAAAAGTTAAGCTGCCCTATAATCTTAGGATCCATGTCCTGAACTAACCATGAATTCTACGCACGTGAACTACCGAAAAGGCCAGGTGAGCTACTTATATTATAATCACAGGTCAGTATAAAGGAAACCATCTCCTCTTTTTCACAAGAAAACAATAATATTTTCTAGCCTCTATTCCTGTCTCTCATTTTTCTCTTCCTATTCATATGGGTACGCTTTCTAATTAGAAGGTCAATGGCCGACCTTCTAATTATATTTTGATTTTGAGAGGGTCAGTTAAAATTTCAAAACTATTTTTTTTTTGACTTAAAATACATATGTTAGTAATATATGAAAACAATTTTCACTCATCTCAAAGTTACGACTATCATACAAATGGTGCAAAAAAGTTGACAAAGGATCCAAACTAATAATACGAAAACTTTAAAATTTTAACAAGTTTAAAAAACATACAGATATATATATATATATATATATATATATATATGAAAGAAAGGATAGAGAAATTATATGACTCTTTTTTGTTATCTGAAAAGTTAACCATTTTTAGTTTTCTTAAAATGTATCCACACGTGGATAATTGACGATAGTTTAAGTTTGCTAATTGGAAGAGAAATACAAGAATGTAATACACTTGTTATAAACTTTATTAAACTTAAAAATAATTTCCAACACTTGGGAAATTATCTTACTAGATCAAGAAAGGAAGAAACACAAAGAAATTAACTTTCTTTTAGTTATTCTTCTTCCTTTTCTTTTCTAACTTAGAGAATGTTTGGAATAAAGCCAAAACCTTTTTCTTTCTACCTTGTGCGAAATTCTCATAAATCAATCACAAGTGAATTTTATTTTGTTTTAATGCAATAATTATATTAATCTGCAAGTGACTTGCTGTAACAAGTAACAAGGTACATGTCTTGTGTCAACTTACAATTGATGGATTGTAAAATCCATAATATTTACTTAATTTATTTAAAAGATAATTTTGTATTAATCAAATAATTTAAATACGAAAGATAGATGGATTAATCAACACCATTTATTTAAATCTAATAAGATAATGATTCATTGGATTTTGATACTTGGTAAAATCTTATGATGCTATGTTAAAGTAAACTTTATAAGATCTTAACACTTGACAAAATCTTATAATGTCATGTTATAGTAATTTTCAAAAAATCTTAATATTTAACAACATCTTATAATGCGATACTAAAGTTAATTTCACAAGATCTTGACACTTGACAAAATTATATAATGTCATGTATTTTAATATATAACAAAATAAGAATACATTAGATCTTGACACTTGATAAAATCAAATAATGTCATGTGTCAAGAATATATTTGTTAGATATCTATTATCATAAAATAAAATATTACAATCCTAATATCTTCATTAGTCTCCCAACCAGTTATAAATTATATTTATAGTATTTTTAAAAATCTCCGAATTATTTTTCTTAAATAATGGGTGCTAGTTTGTTATTATTGAAAAATTTATTCTTTATCGATAAAGAACAAAATTATCTTTCGATCAACTTGTCAAAACAATTTAATTTGTTGTCAATATAAAATATTATTAACTATAATAATGATATTTATTATGTCTATTGTCAACTTATCGATTATTATGTGTCCCCCCCAAATTTGCCGTGAATTAGACATAAGTTGATATGAGCTCTTTCATATTACTTCTCCATAACTCATTGTAATTGAAGTTTTCAACGATAATGAGTGACCTCTAATAAGATATCATAACCCACAAAATACAAAGAATTTATTTTCAGATAAACCTGTATAGTTTTACTTATTTGTAGTAAAGTTCCTATGTTGTTGACTTAATCGAGTGCAGGCCATAAAGTTATAAAACTCCTAACTCGATCATAGGAATAGAAACTCAATTATATACGTAATTCGTATATATATAAAATTTATTATTAAAAATCGATTACTCTAACTAGAGATTTGATCTTCGTGTATAACAGTCAGACGTAGGATCTCAAACTCAAATATATAAGACAGCACATTCCATATTAACTATTATTTATCTTCATACAATAAGCACATTCTTTCATCAGGCATGACTAGTGCAGTGTGATATATACAAGTAAATGATGCATCTTAATACAGAAGACAAATATGATGTCTCAGATCAAACGATTAAGGGTATACTTGTCATTGAAGATTCTATGGCCTAAATCATGCTTCCAATGTAAGATTTTAAACCAAAAACCCTAGGCTAAGAACATGAAAATAAATGGTTTTTAAGATTGATTACCTTAGGGCTTTTATTGCTCTTGTTACAAGAATTTAAATTTGATGAAGATGAGACTCAAAAGCATGAATCCTCTCTGCTTGACACTATCCTTTTCCCTTCCTTATGGCTGTCAAATTTGTGCTTGAGAGAGAGATCCATTTTTGTGCCAAAAATCCAAAGAAAAATAATAAAATATCTCATATTTATATTTTCTTTATATTTTTTATTTATTTTATTTCATATTTATCTAATAAATATATTAAACAAATGGAACTAATGTGATACACTCAATCCCATCTAAGATGTGTGCAACCTTACAAATGGACCAATGGGCATTAAACACAAAATCAAATATATAAACCAATCAAAATTCAACATTTGTTTTAATATTAACAATTAATATAAAATAAATTTTATCTAATTATTTAACACTTAAATATATTAGACAATTGATATATTAATTAACCAATTAATTAATATGATGGATTTAAACAAAATCCATAAATTTTATATAATTATGATAATGTCCTTAGTCACATTTACACATAAGGGTAAAATGGTCTTTTCTATCTAAATTAAATACTTTAATTTAGATTTTATCATTTTATATTAAAATCCTATTTTAATATGCTTGATAATCACAATTATAAAATTTTAGATATGTAATTTACAATAAACTATATACATGTATCACATTGGGACAAAATGATCATTTTATACTAAATTAAACTATTTAACTTAGTTTTCACCATGTATGTGGTAACTATGTGCATGTATGTTTAAAGAATCGGGGCATGACCCCTTATCTCAGAGTTTATAGATTCGGAGCTCGACCCTCTATCTCAAAGATTAAAGATATGGGCAATGACCCTTATCTCAAAGCATGTATTATGGCCATGATACTAGAGATATAGATGTACTACTATTATGATCTTGATATATGCAAGATTGTTGTTTCCTTTGTAACTTTCAAAAATTTCTCAGCTAATGTATTATGTTTTCTAGTAAATATCTTTTTTTCTTCTTTTTGATATAGTTTCTAGTCCACTTACTGAGTCCTTCCCAGACTCACCCCTTTCACCTTTCAGTTTTGCAGACCTAGCCCTAGTGAGCTATTCTAGATACTCAAAGACACAAGCTGAGGAAAGGATACACATTGCAGTCATTAGGGTTACGGGTTCATCATGGTCTTAATAGGGATGATGTAATTGTACAGTTAGTCATAATGACGTTTTGTAAAAGTATGTACAAACTTAGGAACAATTTGTATTATTATAAATGTTATTAACATTTATGTATATGTCGTATTATATATATATATATATATATATATATCATAAGTAGACAATTTGCCTTCAAAATGTTTCATTGTATCCATCATTGCTAAATGCATATCATGTTGACTTTAAGTATTTCAGACTAGTTAAACAGGCTTACGATGATAGTGAGATCTATCATCTGTCGGTGACATCGCCAGATTTGGGGATGTTACATGATGACTTTATTGTGTTTTTTCATTGAGAACATACTTCTCAATCACACACAATATGCAACCCCGACCGAGGATTCCGTGAGTAAAATCTGAATTATTTACATAGAGCATTCTGCCTTAAACACTAAGGCTGATAGATCCTTTCTCGAACATTCACAAACCTCCATGAATGTCTTACCGTAACCAATAACTACCTATCACAAGCCTTAATATAGAATTGCCCTGAGTAGTATTAAAGAATGGCAATTCACTCACAAAGGTAACTATGATGTTGTAAAGTCTAAGGATCGCTTACACAACTGACACAACAAATATCTAATTGACGATTAAGTGTAATTAGCATTTGGATAATTCATGTGAGTCTGTTCAATGAACTTATACTCTACCAATTAGCACCTATACACTTCCTTTAGTGTTTTCACATAAGTAATCTATGATATTGATTACCCTCTATCGTACAGAGCAAAGATAGCATATACTAGTCTTTTCGGTACCATAAAGGCCCCACTTTATAGTCCCATGACTAGGAACATTGAGGAATGATATTATGAACATATAATCTCATAAATATGAACTCATCATAACAATATGTATTACATACATTCCGGGCTTTATCATTATATGTAAATCAAACATACATATATAAATGATAAAAGAGAATATGAAATAAAATGCTCATTTCATAAGATTTACAAGAGTTTTTTTTATATATTTATAATAACTAATCACATCGTGATTGGTTTTTAGGGTATACAACTCTTTCAGGTGGAGGGACCATTAAAGGTCCGATAGTCTCATCTGGAAGTCATACCTATGAAGGAAAATCATGAGCAATCATGTGAGAACCAGATGCTATTGTCCAAGAGTTATTTGCCTGTTACGTGTATCCCATCCGATGAATAGAGGTAGCTGTGAGATATGTGCTGGCTGGATGAGTTTGACTATCCATATCACGTAGTAAGTCCCCAGGTTATTGTCAAATAATCTGGGTAATAGCATACCAGTATCTCAATGTGGTGGCACGTGTAGTGGTGGTTTCGATCATCTCTATGATCATCCAATAGGCAAAGTCAGGAGCCCGTCGCTCAATGTATCCACTATACGTCCTCAAATGTCATCTTGAAAAATCTGAAAGCCCGCTCATTTATGTTGTATATGACTATAAGGTGTAAAATTATCTCATGTAAACCCAGATGTGTCAGTCTCAAATCAATCTCAGTCATTTCTGGGTTCTGAAAAATCACACGGTAGCCATCTAACATATTATAGGTCCGGGAAAGGTAATGCTCTCTACCTGGTCTTAGGCCTAGGTAATTTGTTAACATTACTTCATTCACTAATATCTCTTAGCCTCTAATTCAAGTCTTAAATCTAGTATGTGTTATGGTTCCAGAGAATGGGTCTATAGTTACAATGTTCGAATCAAATAAACGAATGAGTTCTTTGTGATATGGTCCCTTAAGGTGTAAATACGTCGTCCATCCAAAATTCGTAAAATGTGACAGGTAGATGACCCCTTATCTTGTTCCCTTCTCGATCTCTTCCTACGTCGAGGATTCATTGGAATCTTCATTCTTGGAGCCATTTTGATTTTTGGAGAAAAAGATTTGAGTGATTTTAGGAAGGATACGCTTTGAGAGGTGTTTATAGTAGACAGAGAGTGATGAATATTGAAGACAGTCACTGTTTAAATAGAAAATCATTCAAGTATCGATATATGGTGCATGAAGTATAAATACTTTATGAGGAGTGTATCAATACATGAAGAGAAAAGTTTGATATGTATCGATATTTGGGAGAAAAAGGAATAAAGATAGAGTTGGAAATTTCAAAAAAAAATTGAAAAATGAAAGGACAAGGACACGTGTTAGGTAGTTAGAGAGAAGACAAATAATGGCATGGTTTACGAACAGACTTAGACCTCTAGGGAGATGACATGTGGCAAAATTGTCTCCCTACTATCTATATGCATTTAATATCCACTACTACACGCATTTAATGCCCATTCACTCCTGTCGATTATCCAAAAATCTAACCATGTATTGGTACATGAATGTTAATGTATTAGTACTTTGATACGCAAGATGTGAATGTTTATTCTAGGTATTGATACTTAAGATATTTGCACAGTATGTATCAATACTTTACTTGAAGAGTATCGATACTCAAAAAGGTTTTCAACTAAAATTGACATATAGCATGCAAGTATCGATATATCTTTTAACCCAACCTATATAAGTATCGATATATGATAAAAATAAAAGAGATAACACCATTCATTCCAAAATCAAAGAATTTTTATCGTAGACACATTAAAGCTCAAATAAATCATTCAGTATACATCATTCTTAAATTCAACCTCAATTGACAGAATCTAGTTTTGTCTAAAGGTTTTATGAAAATATCTACTAATTGATGTTCTGTATTCACATAATTAATGCATACCTCATTCTTTTGAGTATAATCGTGAATAAAATGATGTCAAATTTCAATATGCTTAGTGCTTGAGTGATGCACAGGATTCTTTATGAGGTTAATGGCACTAGTGTTGTCACACGTAATAGGAATCTTTTATACATGTATGCCATAATCTAATAATTGATACTTGATCCATAAGAGTCGTGCACAACAACTACTCATGGATATATATTCAGCGTCGATGGTAGATAAAGCTACAGAATTTTGCTTTTTACTCACCTATGCTACTAATGCATTTTCTAGGAAGTGACAAGCACTACTTATACTTCTCCTATCAACTTTACATCCCCTAAAGTCTGCATCCGTAAAACCTTTTGGATCAAATGAACCATCCTTTGGATAGATCAATCCTAAGTTAAGTGTGCCTCTAAAGTATCTAAAAATTCTTTTCACGGTACTTAGGTGTGATTCTTTAGGATTTGATTGAAATATAGCACAAACACACACACTATAGAGGATCTCGGGTCTAGATGTTGTCAAGTAAAGTAATGAACCTATCATGTCTGTATACAACTTAAAGTTAACACCCTTGCCTTACTCGTCTTTATCCAAAGAGGTGGATGAACTCATAGGAGTGTCGACATGTTTACTGTCTAGAAGTTCAAATTTTCTCAAAAGATCCTTTACATATTTAGATTAGGAGATATAAATACCATATAAAGTTTGTTTGATTTGTAAATCCAAGAGAAGTTTATTTCGACCATTAAACTCATCTCAAATTCATTGCTCATAAGTTAAGAAAATTTTTCACAAAGAGTATCATTTGTGCTTCCAAAAATAATATCATCAATATATACTTGCAGAATGAAAATATCATGATCTTTAGTTTTTGTAAAAAGTGTCTTGTCAACACTCCCCCTATCAAAATTATTTTCCAATAAAAAATTACTAAGTCTCTCATACCAAGCTCTAAGAGTTTGTTTTAAACCATAGAAAGCTCTAGTAAGTTTGTAAACACGGTTTAAAAATTTTTTATTTTTAAAATTGGGAGATTGCTTAACATAAAATTTTTCATTAAGAAAATCATTTAAAAAAGCACTCTTGACATCCATTTGAAAAAGTTTAAAATCTTTAAAGCATACAAAGGCTAAGAGAATTCGTATAGCTTCTAGTCTAGTTATGAGAGTATATGTTTCATCATAGTCTATCCCTTCCTCTTAGCTATAACTTTGAGCAACAAGCCTAGCTTTATTTCTAATGATGTTGCCATATTCATCTAGCTTATTTCTAAACACCCACTTGGTGCTAATAATGGAATGATTTTGAGGTTTTGGAACTAAGTCCCAAACCTCCTTTGGAATTGATTTAATTTCTCTTGCATAGCCATAATCCAATCCTCATCCAATAATGCATCATCTATTTTGTTTGGCTCTAAATGAGACACAAATGCAAGATTTTGTATTTTCTCAAGATTTTGAGGAACCTTTCTAGATGCTCTCCTAGTTTTAATTTCTTTAGAGAGATCACCAATGATCAATTCTCTAGGATGATGAGATGCATACTTTCAAGCCTTTGGAAGTTTCTTAGAATGACTCTCTACATGCTCTTCTTGCTTCTTATTTGGATCCTCATTCAATTTTAGGTCATTCAACTTATTTATTACTTCTATCTCATTAAGGTTCTCCTTAGCAAGCATTTTTATCAACTCAGGCTCTAACTCATCAAATGTGAAACGTATAGTTTCTTTCATAATCTGAGTTCTTTTGTTGTACACCCTATATACTTTGCTTTTAGAGGAGTAACCTAGAAAGATACCCACATTCAACTTAGGCTTAAATTTTCAAATGTTGTCTTTGGTGTTAAAGATGTAACAAGTGTATCCAAAGACTCTAAAATGCTTGATCTTGGGCTTCTTTTGATAAATCAACTTATAAGGAATTTTACTTAGGAATTTCCTAATCAACACTCTATTGAAAATATGACATACAATGTTTATCACCTCAGCCCAAAAATATTGAGGTAGTTAGTATTCATTGAGGATATTTGTATCAAAAACTTTACACGCATCTTTGAGAAACATAGCATTATAACCAATATCACATAACTGTGAAGTACTAAACAAGTTTCCTCTGCTACTATCTCCAAAGATTACATTTTTTCCTTTATTCTTTGTGAGATGCACGAATAGTTCTTTATTTTCACTCATGTGTCTAGCATATCCACTGTCCAGAAATCACTTGACTTTCCTATTTATGGTTTTTCTTTTCTGCTCCTACAAGATAATCGATCATTTACTTTGGTACCCATTTGATTTGGACCCCTATAGGTGTTATTCCTAATGGAATATTTGTTGATACGATGTCCTTTACAATCACAGTAATGGCATTTAATAAATGAGCTCACATGATCAGATGCCTTAACAAAATAATTTGAGTATGATTTCTATTTCACACTAGGTTTATAATTAATCCCTGCTCTATTAAAGATCATCCTTTGACTACCTAGTAGTTTATCTAAAGCATCTCTTCCTAAGGTGAACTTTGCTAACATTCTTTTTAGCTTACTGACTTCATCATTCAATTCTTTGTTTTTCACCTTCACTGCATTTATCTCACTATTACATTTGCATACAACATTTTTAGACTTCAATTCAACATTTTTCTTTATTAAGATAAAATATTTCTTTTTGTTCTCTTTGTCTTTCTCACACAATTTTTCAAAATTAATTTTTAATTCATCATATATATCAATCAGTTCGTTATGTATACTCTCATTATTGTCATCTGAACATCTATCATAATACTCAGAGGAAGATTTAAAAATTACCTCATCATCTCCTTTTATCATGAGTTAAAAATTTGCATGCTTAGCTTCGAAGTTAGAGGAGCTGTCCACTTCAGATGAGTCTTCCCAAGTGACTTTCATTGCTTTCTTTTCTTTCAGTGCTTTTTGCTTTTCCAATGTAGGATATTCTGGTTTAGTGTGCCGTGGCTTCTTACATTCGTAGCAAATCACCTTCTTTTCCTTCTCCTTTTTCTTGTTTTTCTTGAATTTATCTGACCTATCCTCCTTTTGAAAATATATTCTTCTCTAGTTTTTCTTTTGTTTTTGCCTCTTCCAAACATTTTCTTCATTTTTTCAGCCATCAACACAAATTCGTCATCATCTGAGGATGCTTCTGTGCTCTCTTCTTCTTCTTCTTCATTTCTGATGCTTTTGAAAGCCACATTTTTCTTTTCATTTTCTCAGTCATCATGCTCACTTCTACTTGCTTCCAACTCGTACGTCATCAATGAACCAAGAAGTTCTTCGAGTAGAAGCTTGCTAAGATCATAGGCTTCGCTAATGGTAGTGATTTTTGTTAGTATGGAGATGAAACTGCTTTCTCTTCCAAGTTTGGGGTTACGACCATCGTATGGAAGTGCGAAACAACCACCGGAGGACTGTTGCTAATTCTATGAAAACTTTAAAAAATTTTAACAAATTAAAACATATGTATATATGTATATAAATTGAAGAGTATCATCATACCTCTTCCTTTGTTTCTAAAAAGTTGTGCCGTCTTCTGTTGCCTCCATGCTTCTCCACACTCTGATCTATCAACTTGAGGATCAAATCCTTCTTGATCAAAAGCTTCTTTGAGCTTTTTCTTTTGAGGATTAAATCCTCTACTCTCTCTAAAAGATATGAACATCTTCAAGCTTGAATCTGATTATAAGAAGCATGAAGAAAACAATTCTTCCTTCTTGGAAATTTGAAGAAAACAAGTTTTTCTTCCATTTTCATGATGGTCAAACCTCTATCATGGGAGGAGGAAGAAGAACCAAAAGAGAGAAAAATCTTTCTTTCTTTTTCACCCAAGGAAGAAGAAAAAAACTACTCTCTTCATTAACTACTTCTCTCTTCATTTATTATCCTGTATAATTACCTTCTCTTGGTCAATCAAATTGATCCAAATATAGGCTAATTATCATTTGAAAATAAATGAAAAAGTTAAAATTATCATTAACCATTAATGAATTTGACTTTTTCATCCTTTATACAAATTACCAAATTGCCATTGATAAATTATTTATTTCTCTTAACCATTAAAAAAATAATTAATTAAGTTAAATTAATTAATAATTAATTAATTTGATTTAATGATTTCATAAATCAATGATAACAATTATCATATAGTCCATAAGATAGTTATCAATATGACAACCAAGTATAGTAACTTACCATAAGTCACACATATACTTATATTGTCATTTATTCTTTAACTATTTAAAGAATTATAAATAATATATCTTATATATATTATTCGGCCCCTTTATTAATTCAAAAGGTGCTAGCCTTCGTTCTGAATAATTTCTCTTTCAACAATAGCTTCTAAATGCATAAGGATATTGGTGTGACCATGAAGGTTCATAGTGAAATAGCCAGAGTCATTTCCAAACATTTCAGAACTCAATGACTATGTTTAGCATCTAACAATACATCATAGTCCCTAATTCACAATGAAGTAATTCTTCATCAAACCTTGCTATGCTTGTATGTAACATATGGGTAACATCCCTTTATTATCATATCCTGATCAAATTAAGATTCATGGTATGTCAATATCCTAAATTTGATCTTTTACGAACTATCAATCAATATATCCTGAACATGCCACCATGAACTCTTTCATGTGACTATTATTTAGCTCTGGTCAGAGACTTTGTTTTAGACATTTATCGATATTCGTTAAAGAACTCACACTAGGATAGAGTCAGCGGATACTCACAATCCTTCTGTATGAGACAATAGATCCCATCTAGATTATCAATCGAACACCTATATGAACAAAGTATACCCAAACTGACTTCTTGTATAAGGCATGATTAGCCTTACACTTATACACCTTATGAAATATACCCATCTATATAGAGTTTGATTCCAAACATCTTAGGTTAAATGACTACATTGCATACTAGTACAATCTAATGATAAATCATTGACTACATGCATACCATGTGATTTATCATTGATTGGTCACGTTCGATAAATAGTTTATAAACTATAAATCTATACTAATGCCATTATGACAATACTCATATTGTCAGTCTACGTATATCAGCCCATGATACTTTAGGCGGTATTCAGTATGCCTACTATGTAATATTGATGCCCAATCAAAATTGCTTATGTAGGGAACGAGTTTGATAATTCTAGTTAACAATTAATAATTATCTAGACTATTCACACATGTACGTTATTATCTAGCATGATTTAATAAAGAAACCAACCTACATGTGTGAATAAAGAATTGTTTATTATTATTATTATTATTAAAATAATAATCCAAAAAATCGATGACACGAATGATTTCTAGGGCATACACTAACAAACTCCCACTTGCACTAAAGACATTCGTATGGTATCATATACCTATCTTCATAAGATGTTGGTCCTGTTACATCAGTGTCATCACTTTAGTCTATAGGATTTATTTATTAATATTTAAATAAATGTTATTTAAATGCAAAAGAATACTTGAATGACACTTGGCACAATTGTTGTTTGCCAAATGTTATTATCTTGTTAAATACTAATTTTAGGTATTTAATCTAATGACCAATAATTTTTCTAATATTTATTGATTATGGTAATTGATAAATATTAGTATTTGTTTTATTATATATATATATATATATAAATGATTTGTTTTGGATAAATATTCATTTTTCCACCAATCACCATTATACATATATGCTTATATGTGCTTGATTTTAATTGGATGTTATCTCTTGTGCTTGCCACCTATATGCCATTACAAAAATTGATTTCAAATCCAATTGATATGTGTATACGTGGGAAGCAAGAAGAGGTGGAAATAAATTGATTTAAAATTTCAATTGTTTGGTTACATGAATGAAGCATATATACGTGGTGTTGGTTTCTAATGGCCTAAAACATACATAACAGAAGTTTTTCTCTCTAGGAACCAAGCCTTAAATCTATGCTTTCAAAGGAGAAATAAAGGTGCAAAATGGAAACTAAAGTGGGTACCTTGCAAACTATTGGATTGGATGAAGACCAAGCTCACAAGTGTGAATTCTCTACACTTGAAATCCTCCCCAAAGTTGCTCCCATGACTGCCAACGTAAAGGAGG
>JAVXUL010000016.1:9281665-9307533 GCA_035590515.1 Trichilia minutiflora | reverse complement strand
GTTTTCAGGTACTCGACTCAGGTTTTTACTTTATGGTCCACTGTTTAAAAAATAATTTGTAATAAAAGATATTTTATGTATTTAGCTTGGCCAAGAGGACTATGTATTGGATTTTGTAAAAATACTGAGATTGATGTTAATATGATTAAAAATCTTTCATTTTCCTTTATTTTGATTTATTATGGGTTAATGAGTTTGAAAACAGGTACTAATGTTTTGCGGGTTGTAGAGGTGTATTCTAAGTAATAGGATGTATTTCTAGGATTCGCGGCGATTGCCACGTGGCCGACTACGGTCGGGGCGTGACATATAAACATTATGTTGATTGATGATTTTGTTTTTGGATTAGTTTATGGTTTTTGGTTTGAGATGAGAACTTGATTTGGATTGTATTTGAAAATTAATTGATTTTTGGGGTTATATTGGATATTGGTTTAAAAAAGAAATAGTTGATTGACTTGAATCCATTACAAGTGTATTTTTTTATTTGGTATTAAATATCTCAAAACCTTATAAATCCTTAATATGCATTCTAGGCTTTGAAATGTATATTAAGGGCTTGTGACAATTGTCACATATGGGTCTTATAGGGCGAGACATAACAATTGGTGTCAACTTTGACTTTCACAATATTAAGCATTTATATAAAGAACACAAATATTATACTTTTCACAAAATGATAGCATAGTTTCAGGCAAACAGCTGCAATCATGTTTTCTCAAATTCAGAATCAATTTTTTTGTACTTGAAATTAATGCATAGTATTCAAAATGCTATAGGTTGATGCAATTAATACAAATATTGAAATTTGAAAAATCAAATGAATCAAAAATTTTGTCAGACACAAGTCTTTTAATTTTCCTTTTAAAGATATAATCTAATCTCTTATGCCATAATAATGCAAAATTTTTGTCAATTAATTTATATTTTACATCTGATGTATTAACATGCAAGGACTTAGTAAAAAAAATAACACTATCACGCAAATATAGATTATCACAACTATATAAAGAACTTGTGTCAACTGATTTTGAATTTTAAAACAGACGAACTTTATTATTTTAATAAACAATAATAATTTTATTTATCTAAAATGGAAATGAAAATCAAATTTCATCTAAATGATAGTACAACAGAAGTCTTAATCAAATTCAAATAAAAACTAGCTCTTAATAATCTAAATGTTCCTATTGCTTTGACTTCCACTAATTTGCCATCGCCCATAAAGATGTATGTTTCACCGTCATTTGTTTTTTAACAACTCAGACAATCCTGCATAGACACACTAATGTGAGTTATTGCACCAAAATCTATCTATCAAATGTTTCCTGGTACTGAAACTAAATTAACTTCAAAATAAACCAAATTAAAAGCATACCTTTCTTTGTACACTATGCTTGATAGTTAATACAATACTTCTTCACATGTCTAGCAACTCCATAAAAGAAATAACCATCTTTATTTTGATCTTTTTGTTATTGCTTTTGCAATCCATCAACAACTACTTTATTCATCTTTCTTTTCTTATTCTTCTTGTCTTAGAAGGTAATGATTCTCTCTTGCTTCAATCTATCCTCTTCTTGAACAAAGTGTGAGATGATTTCATTAAAAGACCGTGCCAATTGATAGTTATAACTTACTCTAAATTAACTAAACTGTGCCAAAAGGATATCAAAAACAAATGTACTAGTATAGCCTCAGATAATTCTAATTTGAGTGCCTTTAACTTTAAAGTAAGATGAAAATTTTCCATAATATACTCTTGATAGTTTCTTTCCCTTCTTTCTTCATTGACATAAGGTTTGTCAAAAGTACATTAGTTTCAATCTTTTCATTATTGACAAACCTTTTCTCAAGATCCTTAAGAAAACCCTTAGCCATATCAATGTCTTTGAACATAGTATCTCAAAAAGTTTCTGGAGCAAAATGGTTCATGATCATTAAGCTCATATGCTTCAATTGTTCCCACTTTTTCATATCCCTCTTGTTATGAAAGGTAATCTTGTCAATAAAAGAGGTAAGTCAATCAACCCTCAAAGAAAGATCTAGGTCCATAGCTTTGAGAATGATTAACATATTCTCTTGTCATACCTTGAAGTTAGTGCCATTAAACATGGGGATAGAATTGATGTTAACAAATATGTTTGAAGCATAATTTGAAACTGAAAAATAGAGAATAAAATAAACAAAACAATTTAACTAGCTGAATACCTTATTATGTTTTGAATTCGACTTCAATTTCTTGCGTTTGATTCATCTTGGTTTGAGGTTTCTCTTCGACAATTGATTCTTGATGGTTTTGCTCATTTGTTTTGCAAAGTTCTATTCTTGATTTATTGGTGTCTTGAAGATTGCAGAAGCAAAGAATCTGCGGTTATGATACGTTAGACAACTATGTTTTTGTTGATTTTTGGCCCCGAAATGTCTGTCTGCATTGCCACATTATTTTAAAAATGTTTCTCTGACAATTGCCTTTTAATATTTTGGTCATTGTTGTTGAATTAGTTAAGATTCTATTACGTGGTTAAAGTTAGAATATATATAGTTATTTTTTAGATACAGACATATGGTTAAAATTAATATAATTGTGATGCCTCATTTTTGTATGTGAATAAGGACTGTTATTGGTTTTGAAATTTGATTAATTAAGGGATGATCATTAGTTTCACATTTTTAATAATAAGAATTATAGAATAATGAATTGCCCTTGAAAATTGGTTTTGACTTAAGATTGAGATTTATAGATATTTGATTTTGGATTCAAGTATAAGAAATTAAGGATATCTGATTTTGAATTCTAGGACAAGGATTTAGAATTATTGATTTGGAATTCAAGTTCTATATTTAAGTTTGAATGAGATAGAATACTTTCAAATCTTTGATCTTGAATACAAAACTTTGGCTATATAAATAGGAGCTTTCACCACCCTTTACTTTCATTATGCTCCCTTCTTTATTTTCTCTCTAAAATTAGTTTTTACCATAGTTTCAGAAAAAAAGAATTCTTTGTTAATCTATGAGCAAGAGTAGTGACTCGATTTGGGCTTAAAGACATATTTAGAGATTTAGAGATTTTTAAGGCAAGTAAATTTATGCATAGCATGTTTTTATTTTTTGAATGTTATGTAAATATAAAATTATTTATTACAAATTAAAAAACTAATCCATATTTTTGTTTTAAAAGAGAGATGATTTTGAAATTTAAAAATAATTAGTAAAGTAATTTATCAAATAATTAAGTTTTTTTTTAAATGAAGTACAACAAAAATATTATTGATTATGTACATATAAAAAATTGTGTTTTGAACTAAATGTTTTAGCTTACTGTTCATTGTCACAGTTATTATACTATTATGCTACGATTACACTATTATCTTTACTTATATGTATTGATTAACTAGTGAAGTTACTATTGTGCACATATTGATTGATGATTAAATATTTTGACTATTGATATAATGTGGCATGAGCAAATGTTATTGATCCTAAAATATGTTAATTTATGCACATGCATACTCTTTTTTTAAATCTATAATATTATATTTTATTGTATATAATATCAAAAAGTTATGCATAGATTTATTTACCAAGTTGGCAACTCACTTTTCGTCATCAACATTTTTGCAAATTGGAGTTTTATAGATGAATGTGAATTAATAGCTAGAGATCTGTAATTTTAGAAGAGATTAATTGAAGTATTTTTCATGTAATAAGAAACATATTATGTGATTATAGATTTTAAGCTTTCAATAATATTGTATATTAAAGTTATATTATTTTTGAAGTAGTTTGAGATTGATGGGTTACCTGTTGCTGCATGTATACCTGCAGACAAAAGAGGCATTATATTATGTGATAAAAATGGTCAAATTACTCAAAATATCTTGTTTGTATACTTTTTATGATATTTACTGTTTTTAATTAATTTAAATTCTTAAAATTTATAAATACTAAGAACCAAATTTTATCTTCCGTTAAACAGTTGCTCAGCGTCAATCACAAATTAGATAAATTAGGGTTTGTTACGTATATAAAACAAAAAAATTTATCTAATTACTCATAATTTTTTTGTTATTGATCTTACTGGGATGTAGAAAGACCCAACATAAATTACAAAACTCTTTCCTCAAAAATATTAATTAATTAAGAATGAGCAGCATGCAGTATGGACAATGGAGAAATCATATTTCTTTTTCTGTGGTGGCAGATAATTACTAAAAATCTTGGGTTGAAAAATGCAACAGGAAATAGAAATAAAAGTAACTACATTATCTCCTCCACACCACCCAATCTGTAAACAACTCCAAATACATTTTATGCAAACAGAAGAAGATATTAATAAAAATGAAACATCAACCTTGGATTAATTGGAAGTAGATATGGGAACTATATATATTCATATTCATATTTACAATTAATTCACCTTCCCTCAACTTTGAAAATTGTAGAAAATAATGAAGAACCAACTTCTACTTCAGAATGGTCAATAATAGAGTTGTTTTTGCTTTGTTTCTCCATTAAATTTAATTCACTAAGATTTGCACTTTTATCTTCTGGACCATCAATCTGTCTAGAAGCTACCTCTTGAAGCTGCAACGAGTATTCTAAGTTCCACAACACATCCCCCATTCCAGGCCTATCAACACCATGTTCTGCTAAACATTTCTCGGCTGCTTCCACATATTTTCTCAAAGATTCTTGGCTAATACTCTCAGCTATATGAGGATCGATAATCTTCTCAAGTATACCTTGTCTATAGCACTTCATTGCCCACTCAGCCAAACTAACTTGTTCCCTCGGAAGCTTTGGGTTTATAACAGGCCTTGCACATAAAACCTCAAAAAGAACAACACCAAAAGAGTAAACATCTGATTTATCTGTAAGCTGTTGCCTTCTAAAATATTCAGGATCAAGGTAACCAAAACTACCCTTGACGGCCGTGCTAACGTGACCTAGCTCCATTGGTGCAGCTTTTGATAAACCAAAATCAGCCACTTTCGCAACAAAATTCTCATCAAGAAGAATATTGGTGGTCTTTACATCACGGTGGATTATCCCTTCTGCTGTACCAGTATGAAGATAATGCAATCCGCGAGCTGCTCCAATGCAAATATCAAGCCGTTGTTTCCAAGACAAAGGAGTTTGATTCGATCCATAGAGATGATCGCGAAGTGGACCATTAGACATGTATTCATAAACAAGGATCATTTCAGATTTTTCATCACAGAAGCCGATAAGGGATACAAGGTGTCGATGCCTGAGCTTGGAAAGCATTTGAATCTCAGTCTGGAATTCGTTTATGCCTTGCTCTGATCCTGGATTTCCACGTTTTATAGCAACTTTGGTGCCGTCTTCCAATAACCCAATATAAACTTTTCCGAAACCACCAACACCAATTACTGCTTTCTCATTGAAATTTTGTGTAGCATTCTGTAGCTCATTGAAACTGATGAATCGACCACCCAAACCCTGATTAGAGAAAAAACTCGAATAACCAATCTTGCTCTTGTGGAATCCAAAGAGGCTAGACCTTCGAGAGCTGGACAAGAAGCCAGTATGGCTGCCTTGTAGGGGAAGAAGCCATGATGAGAAACTGTGTCGTTTCTCCCAATCATGAGGTCTAATTTGCCTAACGAAAACTACTGCTGCAAGAAATATCATTGTTGACACTCCGATTACAAGCCCAACGCCAGCAACAACCTTAATTTTACTCGATGTTGATCCCTTGTATGAACCATTAACAAAAAACAAACCATCCAAGCTCCCTGCATCGTTGCTTAGCTTGATGACTTCCAGTCCATTAAGAATTGCATTCGGTGTGCCTGATTTTACATCCGAAGCAGGGCCAACCTGAACGGTGATGGAACCATTTTTAACAACCGATGCATTGAGCACGAAATCCTTGTAATAAGCCGTTGCGAGTGTATTGGTGAGTCTAGATAGATCAAGACATGAAACACTCATCAAGCCGTTAATATAAACATTGAAATACAAGTCATTTAGGCTCTTGCTCACAATGTCACAAAAATGCATTCTGATCAAGTAGGAAAAACTTGGATCAACACTCATTTTCCAAGTGAGATTGAAATTAGGCTCCATCACCTGAGATTCCTTCATCATTTGAGCGCTTGCATAAACCCAATTAGGAGCAATGTATGATGTAGCTCCACCCTGCGAATAACTCACAGTTTTCGGGTCAACAGAAACAGGTTCAGACCCTTGTGGAAAACTATTATATGGGGCATCAGAAAGCCATGTCCTAGACAACGTATCTTTCTTGGGAGTTAGAGTTGGCCCCCCAGCATTCAATCTGTAAGATACTTCGAAAGCAAAATTCGCCAAACCAGTAACGGTATTAAGATCAACTGTGGATGCCAAATCAGGAATAATAGAATCAGGAACAGAAACAACTTCAATGGCATTGATAAATGCATGAGAATTCTTCTGGGGCTTGAAAATAATTGAGAATCTCTCTGCGGTAATGTTAATGAGATATTCTTTGAAAACAACACTATCCCTGCTGACAGCAGAGAAGTGCTGTAACAGAACAAACTTATCGGTTTGTACAGTAAACACAGCGTTTGTGAGATTGATACAAGGGTGAGGAAGAGGGTAAAAGTAAAGACGTAGCCAATGAAATCCCGGTTGAGAAATGGAGAAAGTATATCTCGACTCATCACGAAAAATCCTTGCAGAGTGATATAAAGGAAAAACGTTAGCAGCAGCGGTAGTATATCTACTTAATAAAGGAACGGAATCAACTGAAATCTCAATATCTTCGTCAGTTAACAAATAACTAGATGATTCATGGTCAGATTTGAATGTGCGACCATCTTCAAGCTTTGTCTGTTGACTCGACCCACAATCAATTAGATAATTATCAGGCGGTGAGTACGCGACCAAGTTGGCAGCAGCAAACCTGATGATAATTAACAAAAGAATAACCAGCATTTGGGAGGAGATGAACAAAGGCCATTGCCATGAAAATGGCCTAGGATTCTCTCCTCTCATTTTCATCATCATATTGGCAGTGCTTTCTTTGAAGGAAGACAAAAGCAAGGAACTGAGTTCAATGAGGTTTTCTAAAGTATTTGTGCGCACGAAATTGGTTTACAAGGAGAGGGAGAAGATAGTTGGGAGCAAGTACGGAAGGACGTGCAGAGATCTACTTAAGAATGTTTAAAACAATTCTTAACTCAATTCGACTGTATCTTAATTATAAAAATTTTATCCAGGTGTCTAGTGAAAGCAAAATTAAACTGCTTTTCAGTCATATATAAAAATGAAAGCACGTCGATATACACGAAACTAAACATGCTGTTCAATCTAAACAATCCTGAAAGTTTATCGGATGTCAACCGATTTGTTGGCATCTTCAATTTTTATTTCAACAGATTCTTTAGTGACCGATTCTAAACTAAGCTACTCACATCATTCAATAAATAAAAGAACTCGCATAGAGAGCCAACAAAACAAACTCTTATATCTTCCTTCTAATTGTGAGGGAACATTGCCATGAATATACGTATTTAAAACATTCATATCTACTTCTTTAAGGAATTTAACATTGTTTTCTACTCTTTTTGTCCACGGAAGGCCTTCATTTTTAGCTAAGCCACTCGTGACGGTTGTCTGTTTACCAGTAATACCCCTTCCCATGGTGTTCCTAATAATGGTTTCATGCTCAGTACCATACCCATAATAATCTCATACTCAACATGATGATGGTCTATTAAAGGTATCAGATTTCATTCTCCAAAATATTCAATTTTGCTTTTGTTTTTATCGATGAATTTTGGGTACTCTTGTTTGTTACAATAAAAATTAGGGATCCACATTCTTCATCATATGGACCAAAGAATATTGATTTTTTTGCCTTTTTTTAAGAAATAAATTCTGTCTCAAAAAAATAAATAAATATATACACAACAGAGATACAGAATACAATTACACAAATATGCTCATTGTACTCTGCAGCCTTGTTCTGCTCTGAGAAATATAAACGCTCGTCTTATCCTCTGCAGAAGAAATCAAAAAGGATAATTAAAATTCAAAATAATAAATTAACACTGACATTTCTAGTTGGACGGTTGGGAAGATAAAGTATGTGCTAAAATAAGCAAAACTGAGAAATATTCGCATTTCAAACTATATAAACAAACAGGCTAAAATTCAAATCACAGAAGTATGTATACAAACAGGTCCGTCACAACAATATCATCAACAGAAGCTTAGGCAGATTTATAGGCTCAAGTGTTACAGATAACTTTTCATTAATCCCATGCCTTCGGTTGCTAGAGAAGTCTAATCAGTTAATACCTCTTTTGTATCTCTTATGCGCAGGAGTTCTAATCTTTCAGTAGGGCTTCTAGCTGATAAGGTAGCAAGCTGCATCCATGACATGCTAGCACTCATGAAAAAATCACAATTAAATCCTACATTACTGTAGTGCAGAATTGGAGGGTACCCAGAAACTGAAGCGCTCAGGATCTTGTGATGTGGGCATCATCACTTCCGCATTAAGAATTTTGTCAAGTCTCCGCCGGTCTGTAGACAAAATTCAGCACCATATCTCATCAGAGTATGACATAAAGATGCAACATTGAGGGATTAAAAATAAAACTCGTGCGTGGGCTTATGATATAAATATATATGTATATGTATATTCTCATGAAAAATGGTTTCATTGCAGGAAAGAAGCTTATAGACCTCAGAGAAACAACAAAAAATAAAACATGAAAACATAACTTTCATGGCTCGTTCTCATGACATCCTTAAAATTTTACCTTGTCGTGCTGCTGCTTTCTCCCTCCTTAACCATAACCGAGCATTTTCCACTGCATTGTTGGTCATTTCCTGTAACTGTAAACATACAGATCCATAGTCAAGTCAACATAGTGGGGATAAGTCAAAGCACTAATGTTAATATCCTTTCCAATGCACATTCTGTTTGAAGCCGAGAAAACTTACAGACCTAAATGGATTAAAAACTAACTCAAAGAAATATAATATGTAAAACAATTTAATTCATACATCTTCAGTCTAGTGACGAGTCTGTATTTGTATATAGTTCTTGTACCCAGGTGGAGCTTTCACATTGGCTTTAAGCTATATTTAACTATTAAAGAGTACATAATGACTTAATAGCAGCCTAAGTGAAAGAAATTTGAAAAGTCTAGTATCAATGAATTTAAAAATTGTGGAGACAAATGCAGAGACTCAAGGGAATATTGATGCATGTTTATTTGGCTCAGGACCATGTAACAAAAAATATTACCTTCAATTAGTAAATTGAATTTGAGAATTCCTATTAACTTCCAATTCCTAAAGAATTTGAGAGCATATTTTAAAGATGCTGATAAAAATCCAGAATAACAGAAAACTTACATCTGCTTTGTCTTCAGCCTCTTGAGGATATATATCATGCACCCATTCAACTTCTGCAACACGATATCTGCAGGTAACGTTAGTTGGGAATTAGGCCTAACCATTAAACCAAATAGCTGTGCATATATAAGCCAGGTAAGCATAACAAATGCATAAATTAAGTGATCAGACCACTCACCCATCTTGATCCCAAGATCGAAGAATTCGAAATCTCCGTCGGCTTTCAATCTGTGCATCAAATTGCAATAATTTTGGTTAGTATGCAAAACAAAAAATAAGAGATGCCTTTCAAAATAAAAACTGGGGAGAAAAGAAACATAAAAGGAATGTATAAAATGTAAAGATCATGTGTCACCTCTAAAACAAACCGTCCATCTGGAAGTGGCTCACACCTGGAAAAAGAAAAATGAAAAAAGAGTAAATGTTTAAGAGGTAAATTGGACACTAAGGTTCAGCACATAAACATATAGCAATGTACAAGCATATATTTCAAATAAGGCAAACACAAACACATAAAATGAGGGTTGCAATGGGAGGAAGAAGAAGACAAGGAACCAACACCTACTCAGTGATCTCTACTTCACAAGCAAAATCAGCCACAGAACCTGTGGTAGGATCAATGATGACCTATATACAATTAATGAAAACAACAAATCAAACCAACTGAAAGAGTGGGAATTTTTGGTCCACTAATACATGTTACACAAGAAAAGTAAAGAAGGACCAGTTACAAAATTTTACCATTCCCATACGATGATTTCCCTCCATTATTCTCCTCACCTGTTGATCAATAAAGCATTAGAATAACGCAAATATGATTCAGTGCTCAGATCACTTAAGCAAGAGCTTACTTATTAATTTTATTTTTCTTATTTAGCCGCAAGTTTCAACTGAATAAATAATTTAATAAATGAAAAGTTTTCCTTGTTGACTGAGTGTCACCAAGTATCTTAAGACATACAATCATCATATTTAATAGAACAAAAGACCACACAGTGGTTAAGCCAAAAAAAGAAGAGGCATAATTCAAGTTCTATAACTTCATCAAATTGCATCAGTTTAGCATTATTCTTCACAACAGTAAAAATTCTTTGAGGGGTAATAATATCACAGGAGGACCTTTGAATTCCAAGATAATATGATTTAGGAAACAGCAAAACTCTCTTTCTCTTGATACTTCCATGCGAGTGTAGAGAATTTGTTTCAGAACACTGTTGAAATTCATGAGATGTTCCATAAATGGCTTTCTTGAAATTTATCAAGATAAAACATGAAAACCAGATGTTAATGCATCACAGGAATGACAGCTCACCATAAGTCTGTAGCGGGGCTCAAATATGTGGAGTGGAAACTTCTGACATGGAATAACAACGTCCATAACAAAGAGAGGAATCAAATCAACACCAAAGTTAGTCAAACTATCATGTTCTGAGTTCCTTTCAGCATATTCCTCAGGAAAATTCTTCTGTATGATGTTGTTTAGTGTCACACTGGTAAACAAAGCAAACTATTACAATGTAAGAAAAAATAAGTCAGCAATGTAATGCACATGCTTTGAGACTTTTGACAGGCCATATCAGGCAATTATAGAAACTAACTCTGGAAAGAAGAATATGGCTTCCATGCTCAGCAACTTTACTACATTTGCATGGTACTGCATGCATGGTTCACGGGATAATAATTAAGGGTGACCCACCAAAAGGATGTATCTTAGAAATTTATGCAATTTGATATTTGAATTCCTTTATTTTTACCACTCTGCACTTTATCCAATCACCAAAATATCCATTTTAGCAGTGTTTGGTCACAAAGTAACTGCTAGCATAAAACAAGCATCATTTTATAAGCCACCTAGAGGCTAGAGCTGCTTGGTGAAACCCCTGGATGGCTGTTCCTGGACCAATAATGCATGCTAATACAAACAGCATATGTTGGGAAGCCCATCTTCTTCCCTTATTATGCTAATGATACCAGAATTTTACAATATTATCATATAAGCAACTCACCTGATGGCACAAGTTCTAGGACTAATAAAAAGAACTGTTCGGCACAATGGACATTTGTTACCTAATATTTCAAATACAAGGTCAGGAAAGATACAAATTTAAGTGATTTGAAGGCATCAATAAAAGAAGGAATCATAAAATGCAGAACATTTACCACGATCCATTGACTGAAATAGACATGACCGACAAAAAGAATGCCCACACGGGGTCGTAATAGGCTCATACAGTAACTTCAGACAAAGTGTGCAATCAAAGTCATCTGTACGTTCTGGTCTCCCATGACTTCTTCCAATCAAACTAGCTGTTGTCCTCTCCAAATTCTGTAGAGCAGCTTGGAGAGGATTGCTAAATATTACCAAATCAAACAACAATGCAGTCAATGGAATACCAATAGCCAATAGAAAAAACCTCTAAAAAATGTTTCCATAACTTCCAAAGAATTTAGAAAATAAAAAACAATTGAGAGAACTGATATGTTACCTAAAAGGATCAACCTGCAGTCCTGAAAGAATAATATCACGGGCCATCTCATATCTTTCCAACTGCAATTTAAAAAAGTTGAATCATGATTAGACAAAGATAATATGCACAAATGTAAATACACATATAACATACATGGGAACACAGCCAAAAGTTGAGATAGCTCAACCCTGCAATCAGGGAAGTTATGATTGAAATTTTTTTAACTCAGATTGGCTTGAGAAGATTATTCGTAGCCCAACCTGAAATATGGCCAGGCTAGGTTTAAAACAGACCCTAGGCTACACTTACCAGGCAACCCCAACCAGTATTATATTATAATATGTGTATTACATGTATGACTAAACCTTGCAAATAAACTAGCAGTTGGTAGTGACATAAATGATACTTTGTGAAGCTGGAGCGAAGTTATTATCCAAAAGTACTATTCACGAAGTTACTGTTCGTGAATTACTGTAGCACTTTTGATTGTTTTAGTTTTCTTTAATAAATCATATGACTAGCATATGATATCTTAATAATTCTGAATAGTTAAAATTAGATCTATTATTAATATAATCAAGGACTAGGATTAAAGATTGTTATAACCCAATATAAATAGCGTCTTGAAACTAATTTCCAGCCGCCATCATTATTAATTTATTTCTATTCTCTGGTTTTATATCTAAAAACCCTATTTATCCTGTTCCAGCTTGAATCTAAGCCTATTTCAGTTTTTTTCTTTTGATCTATGTTAATTTCTTGTATTATACTGTGCCAAATTGGTATCAAAACCATAACCCACAAGTCCTAAGTTAGGATCTCCGTTCTGAACTATGGTTGGACATGGTAGAGGTCGCAGAAGAGGAAATCAAGGTCAGCAAACAAAACTTGATGATATTTGGCAGATGATTGAAGATTTGTGGCAAATGATTCAAACCTTGCAGCAACAAGAACACGTGGGAGCCCATATGGAGAACCTGAGGGTGACCACAATCTTCTTAACACACCAAAAGGAGGTTTAGAGGAAGAAACTGTTTATATGGAGGATCCATGATGGTGGACCAGTACATCATACAAAATAATGTGGCTTGGAAGAGAGGTTAGCTCATGCTCTTAACTTGAACGGTGGTGCTTTTAGGATTGAAGTTGCTAATTTTTCAGGAAAGATTCAAGCTGAAGATTACTTATATTGGGAAACAAGATTGGAGAATTATTTTGAATGGAAACCCATAGCTAAAACTGGAAAGGTGTTGTAAAAACTCAGCACTTGGGAACACATGAAGGCAAAGATTACAAGATGGAGTTATATGAGAGATTTCACTCTTTCAAACAATATTACTTGTCAGTATAAGAGTATATACCAGAATTCAATAACTTATCTATACAAGTTGGCTTGAATGAGACAAATGAACAAATGACATCTCGTTACCAAGTGTCAATCCTTCTATTAGGGATGAGATCAGAATGGTTTGCTTATTTAACCTTGAAGATGCTCAGCAATATACACTAATGGCTCAAAAGTGAGTTGTACGTTATAGGGAAAGGAGACCCCCTTTTAACAGATCTCAAAATGATCCACAAGATGGCGTTATTACAACTCAAGGTGTGCATAAAGGACAAATGACCTATCAAAATAGTGGAGAGACAGCTCTACCTACCAAACAAAGTGGGGAAAACACATCTTACACCCCTAGAACTGGCACTTCAAAGGTTAGTAGCAATTCAAAGATTCCTTATTTCACTTATGGTGAAAGAGGAAATAGACATAGCTCTTGTGCTTGTCTATAAAGAAAGGTGAGCCTAACAGAGTTTGATGAAAAAGTTGAGAAGTATCTTGGACCGATTTATGATGAACCCTGCGAAGAAAGTGAAGATGTTGACGTATACCCAATTCAAGGAGAGTCCCTAGTTGCTCGAAGTGTGATGACTACCACAGCGGAGGATGAGGAGGATTATTGAAAGCGGCATGATATATTTCAAACTAGTGTTTTTTGTGACAACAAAGTCTATGATTTTATTATTGATGGTGGAAGCATGAAGAATGTTACTTCGAAAGATGCAGTTGAGAATCTAAAATTGCCTATGGAAAAACACTCTCGTACATACAAAATTAGGTGGTTAAATAAGGCAAGAAGATACCTATCACTTCTCGTTGCTTGGTTTAGTTGACTATAGGACATAATTTAGGAAAAGAGGTTTTATGTGACATCGTGCCAAAGATGCTAGTCACATCTTATTGGGCAAACTATGGCTATATGATTATAATATGAAACATCGTACTAAGTCCAATACACACTCCTTTTATGAGGATAATAAGAGATACACCTTGCTCCCTACAAAGGAAGATCATGGCTGAGTATTTCTTCAACCAGGGGAGATTGATATAGGAGCATAGTTATTGTTCATGAAGTAGTATTCACAGAGTTGCTGCTATTCACAAATTATTGTAGTAATTTTAATTATTTTAGTCTTCTAATTGTTTTAGTTTTCTTTAATTAGTTACATGACTAGCATGATAAATCTTAGTAATTCTAGATGATTCAGAACAGATCTATTGTTAATATAATCAAGGGTTAGTATTAAAGATTGTTGTAAGCCTAGTATAAATAGGGTTTTGAGGCTGATTTCCAGCTGCCGTCATTATTAATGTATTTATATTTGGTTTCACATCTAGAAACCCTATTTATTTTGTTGCAGATTGAATCTAAGCCAATACAGTTTTTTTCCTATGATATTTGTTAATTTCTTGTGTTACACTGTGCCAAATTGGTATCAGAATTATAACTCATAAGTCCCAAGTTAGGATCTTCGTTCTCAACTATGGTTGGACATGTTAAAGGTTGCGAAAGTGGAAATCAAGGTCAGCAAACAAAACTTGCTGAAATGCAACAGATGATTGAAGATTTGTCGCATGTGATTCATGCCTTGCAGTGGCAGGAACACGTGGGAGCCCATATGGTGAACCTGAAAGGTGACCACAATCTCCTCAACACACCTAAAGCAGGTTTAGAAGAGGAAACTGCTTATATGGAGGATCCATAATGCTGGACCCATACATCATACGGCACAAGATGGCTAGGAAGAGAGGTTAGCTCATGCTCTTGAGTCAAATAGTGGTGCTATTAGGATTGAAATTGCTGATTTTCTAGGAAAGATTCATGCTGAAATTACTTAGATTGGGAAGCAAGTTTGGAGAATTATTTTGAACGGAAATCCATGGCTAAAACTAGAAAGGTGTTGTTTGTCAAGCTTAAATTGAAAGGCATTCCACTTTAACGGTGGGAAAGAGTTGAAGAGCAACGTGCTCGATAGGGAAAGCAAAAAATCAATACTTGGGAACACATAAAGGCAAAGATGAGAAAGCAAATTTTGCAGGTAGATTACAAGATGGAGTTATATGAGAGATTTCACTCTTTCAAACAACATTCCTTGTCAATAGAAGAGTATATATTAGAATTCAACAACTTATCTATACAAGTTGGCTTGAATGAAACAAATGAACAAATGACATCTCGTTACCCAACAAGTGTCAATCCTTCCATTAGGGATGAGATCGGAGTGGTTTGCTTATTTAACCTTGAAGATACTCAGCAAATATACAATAATGGCTCAAAAGTGGGTAGTACGTTATGGGGGAAGGAGACACCCGTTTAATAGATCTCAAAATGATCCACAAAATGGCATTATTACAACTCAAAGTGTGCATAAAGGACAAACGACCTATCAAAATAGTCGAGGGATGCTCTACCTAACAAACAAAGTGGGGAAAACACATCTTACACCCCTGGAACTGGCACTTCAAAGGCAAGTGGCAATTCACAGATTCATTGTTTCACTTGTGGTGAAAGAGAACATAGCTCTTGTGCTTCTCCATGAAGAAGGGTGAACCTAGTAGAGTTTGATGAAAAATTTGAGAAAAATCTTGGACCGATTTACAACGGACACTGCAAAGAAAGTGAAGATGTTGACATATACCCAATTCAAGAACAGTTCTTAGTCGTTCAAAGGGTGATGACTACCACAGTAGAGGATGAGGAGGATTATTGAAAGTAGCATAGTATATTTCAAACTCGTGAACTTTGTGGCAACAAAGTTTGTAATCTCATTATCGATGGTGGAAGCATGGAGAATGTTATTCCAAAAGATGCAGTTGAGAAACTAAAATTGCATATAGAAAAGCACTCTCGTCCATACAAAATTAGGTGATTAAAAAGTGCAATAAGATACCTATCACTTCTCATTGCTTAGTTAAGTTTACTATAGGAGATAATTTAGAAGAATAGGTTTTATGTGACATCGTGCCAAGGGTGCTGGTCACATCTTATTGGGCAGCGTACAACTATATGATCATGATATGAAACATTGTACTAAGTCCAATAAATACTCCTTTTATGAGGGTAATAAAAGATACAGTTTGATCTCTACAAAGGAAGACCATGGATAAGTATTTCTTCAACCAAGGGCGATTGATATAGGAGCACAGTTATTGTTCATGAAGTAGTATCCATAGAGTTGCAACTATTCACAAATTATTGTAGTACTTTTAATAATTTAATTATTTTAGTCTTCTAATTGTTTTAGTTTTCTTTCATAAATCACATGACTAGCATGTTAACTCTTAATTATTCTAGCTGATTCAACTTAGATATATTATTAATATAATCAAGGGCTAGTATTAAATATTGTTGTAAGCCTAGTATAAATAAGCTTTTGTGGTTGATATCTAGCGGCCATCATTATTAATTCATTTTCCATTATCTGGTTTCACATATAGAAACTCTATTTGTCCTGTTCCAGCTTGAGTCTAAGACTTTTTTCAATTTTTTCTTCTAATTTTTGTTGATTTCTTGTGTTACACTGCTTCACTTTGGTAATAAATCCATCTATCAAACAAATCAAGCACTAAAGAGGACACCCTGTTCTTAAAACCTCATCCGTTGCATCTTTGCTCCTAGTTACTGCTGAGCACAAAATCCCCTTCCAGTAACCTCACTCCTTGTAGATGATTGGCTTTACTCACATCACCGCCAAATCAAGTTTTATTAATTGAGTTATTATGAAGGGCTTTTTGTGGCAACCAAATTATCTACAAGTCCCCTAATTCATGTAAATTGAACTTTGGCCAAGTAGTATGCTAAGGCTCAAGGGGTTGCAGGCTATGATATGTTCACAGAAAGTGTCCCCACAATCATCAGCATTTTTTTTTTTTGTCTTTATGATACCAAAAAACAACCTTTCTATGTTCACTAAGTTCTAAACTGAAGACTACTGTCAAACCATACAACCTTGGTAGAAAGGTAAATCGTTAGATATAAATATCTTTGTAGGTGGCCCCAAAGAGATTTGAGCCCTAACTACTTGGCAATATCCAAGGGTCTTTTAACATTCAGCCAAACCCGTGGTTTTGAAAATCATCAGTTTAGAACATTCGTCTTCAAATATTTTCAGATTGAAGTCTTGCAGCTTCGGAAACATATTGTGGTATGATGGAATCGCTATATGTGAAGAATAAATGGAGCATGAATGGAATTATTGACTCTCCGGTAAAAAGTTAGTGATTACGAAGAACTTTAATTGTTGTGCTTTTAAAGTTAAGAGCGAGCACGACGATTCCAAACTAACCATCATCTCAAGAAAATAACCAAAAAAGGAAAACAATTCTCACCAAGATGAGGGCGTTAGCCTTTAGGAGGTATGATTTCACTGAATTACTACGGAGGTTTAGTAACTTCTCAGCATCTTTTAGAGCAAGCTGAAACAATGTGCAACAAATTCTAAATAATGTAACAAATAATAAAATTCAAAAAGAAATATCTCCTTAATTATATAAAAAAATAAGCAAGAAGACATACTTCTGCATGTGTTGTGGGATCCAAACCATTCAATGGTCTATGTTCTGAGGTTGATGGAGGTCTGTGTTTCAGGAATTGACTGATCCTGGATAGAAAATGATATTTTCATTGGAACAAACTCATCAGAATAACTGAAAATTAGATCGAAACCCATCAGAGAAGGATTAAAAAATCATGCAACTAATAAAAAATGACTTCAAAAAGTTGAAGAAAATACTATATTGACCACAAAAAAAATAGAAAATAAGAACCTGAGATAAGTAGAACTTCTGTTGCCAAGAATAATCGGATCACTAGGTTTGATGTTATTAGCTCTTGAGTAATTGCTGATCGCCTGAACATGAAATATTATTAATCAGTACTAACATTTATCATAATTGCCTATTCTAAGTGTGTCTTAATCAAGCTTAACTAATTAGAATAAAAAACCAAGTTTATGAAATTATCATATGGCCAAACTAATATCCCAAAATGTGAGCTTAAACACATGGTAGAATAAGGTAAAAAACATAGCAATTTCAAGTTTCAGCTGATCAAGAACTAGGTACATAAAATTAACTCATAGAAAAGCTATAGCTTGAAAACTACAAGCCCCCAATACTAGTACAAACCACAATTAAGTTGGCATCATAAGCCCCTGCAGTAGAAAGATAAGACTACCAAAACAAAAGTGCAGGGTATTTCATAATAATAGATGGAGTAAATAGATATACTGCTTTGTAGGAAAAAGTAGAACAAGAATTTTTCAAACTTTGATTAAGATGCAACTAACCAAATATAGTGATAATGAAATGATTTGAGACACAAAAGAAAGATAAATTTGATACAAGGACAAACAGCTCTAAAAACAATTCATCATTTATTGTTCAATAACCTAGAAAAATTTACCATATCACTCAAACATTGATTTAAATCAATCTTGCCAATTCTTTTCCAAGAAAATGTATCTAATACTCGTTCCTACTTAGATGACTCGATATTATATTATGAAGATAATCATAGAATACTTCCTACAGCAAAATGAATGTAAAGTAAACTTGGTGCTAAAGCTTGAAAATCGATGTCAGAGGAATAAAGTCTAGACAGAAGATATACGCACTTATGGTCTGGACAACTGTGTCCATAGAAATTAGCATACTTAATATTAGTAATTTTACAAAGATCAAAGCATGCATGATATAGCATTATCTCTCAGACGGTAAACGTAATATAAACTGGTGTCTGCTTCTCTTCCTAATCCTTTGAGATTCTCAAATCGTTTCCCTTACCAAAATCACCATCCAAAGGGCATAAGTTACTAAAATCCTTGGACTTCTAAAGAAGCAAAGAGCTCACAAGAAAGACAATATCCAATTTCCAGAACTCTTAAAATCCGAGAGAATACCACATCAAAAACTTCTTATGCTCTACTACAGGAACTTGCCACCCTAAGGCCACATATGTGAAACTGTTTTGACATTTTAGAAAACAGAATATAAATCTTTCTAAGCATGAAGCACAACAAGTAAAAATTTCTCAAAGATTGCATTGTAATTGGAGCATCAATGATTCTATAGCTCATCGCTGGCTCTAGGTGAGAAAGGCAGTATACAAGAACTTGACAATCAGCAAACCCATATTCAGTAACAATTACAAAATTCAAATGTTGTGAATACTCATGTCTTACAACCAGAAAAGAAACTCAAGGAGATTATAATGACAAAAGTATTGGCAAGGTTCATTGGTTAATTCATTATCATTTCAAGCCACTTTCATAACCAAAGTAAGAGTTACAAAATGGGCAAATTGAAGGGGCAACTCAAGTCAGAGGGAACAATAATGAGATCAGAACTAGTGAATAAGTGTAAACAACCAAAGGTAGAAAGACTACCTAAAGTTAAGCCGGACTGCCACACTACATCTTGGCTATCATTCACATAAAGCAACAGAAGGAATGCATACATACGTCCACATACCAGGACAAACCTAATCTTGAATTCAAGACATAAATTGTCCTACACCCTTCACGCCATTCATTTCAAATATCCCAAACAGAAATAACTGTAATAACAGGGTTCCTTTCAACTGTCTGAAAAGCAACAAAAACTAAATAGACTCCATTAAAAGAAAAATGTTAACCTCTTCAAAACGATTCTCATGGAATGCCCAGTTTCCTTTTTGCACTAAATGAAAAACATGACCATATCTGTCCCCTGACAATGATCCCTCTGCTTCATTCGTCTGCATTTCAATTGACATTCAGTCCATCAAATTTCCAAACACAGGTATAAATTATCAATAATTCGCTCCATTACAGAGAGATAAGTATTCCAGCAATCAGCCTCTGAGAAAGTGGCCAAAAAAAAAATTGTGTCCTACATTCTCCATTTGAAGCTACAGAAACAAGGAACCCCACCAACTCAACTAAATCAATACAATCATTTCACAGAATAAATGGCAATTCAAAAGGATTTATTTTATATTTTCCCTTGTGGTAGTTGAACCTGCAGATTGAAAACACGAATCTATTTTTCAATCCATTATAATAGCAAAGCAACAAATCAATAATCTGTAGAAGAGAGAAATCAGTTATGATAGTTAAAATATTCATGTATAAGATCAGTTATCGTTTCTCCCATTACATCTCATTTACATTTTTCCAGAAGGAACTTAAACAATAAAGGATAATAAAACAAAGTATTCATACAATATTTTATTTTCTATGTTCTCCTCAGATTTCTCAACAACCTAATGGAAACTAAAGGGAGAAACAAATGAAAGCAACGAAATTAAAATCCTTGTCTTTTCCCAAGTTTTCTTGGACTACCAAACAAATCAAACATGTCAACAGAGAAAAAAAAAACAGCTTTGATGCCAAAAAATATGAAGACGCTGTTTGATTTCCAAAAAAAAAAAAAAAATCCTTTGAAAAAGAAAAGATTAACCTATAATCCCTTTCCCAAAGCCGTTCAGTTAAAAAAAAAACAAAAAAACACATACACCTCACTAAAACAAAGCTTATCGAACATGAATATTTCTCTCAGCTACTTCACAATGCAAAATCAAAGACTCAAATTTCACATAATTTCACTATATCTACATTTTCACCGCAGTCACTGAAATGAAACTGTCGAGTATTCAGACCTCAATAACTTCTACTTTACCGCATTTTCTCAGCATCTAAACATCAATAATAACCCTTAAAAAAAAAAGTAGAAATTTCGAGAAAAATCACCAAAATGTAGTCCTCCACATCATCAATTCCGTCAAACACAAATCTCGACGACGTTGTTTCCGCCGACATTACCAAAATTCCAGCTATCCGCAGACTTTAGCAACCAACCAAAGAAGATTTGAAGAGACTAATTATGAGCACCGTGTTCCTCTCTGTGTCCGTCGTTACATACAGGGACCAAATTCCACTACGTGTTCGGTTTCCCTGTCTCTAGTTCAGACTCGGATTTTATATTCTCTTTTAATTATTATTTCATTTAATTTTTAATTTTTTTTCTGAATTTTTTGTGTAAATTGTGGGTTTATTATCACTTATTTGCCTGAAAATTTAATAATATTTTTCTTAAATAGTAAAAATATAAAAATACCCATATACCTCCCCTCTTCTTTAAAAATAATATTTTACAATTATTTTTATATTATTATATATAATAATAAAATTAAATACAATTATTTACTTATTTTATATTATTAAAATATATATTTATTTACAATAATTTAAATTATATAATTAAAAAAAATTCACACATGCCATAACTAATGTTGGAAAAAGGATAATTTTCATAATTTTTATTAAACAATAGTCACTACCTAGGAGCTTATTTATTTTTTCATCTTAATACTTAATTAACTAAATTTGTTTGTTTAAAATAGAGATAATATTAAATATACAAATTTTTTATATAAATTCTTAGATACAAATTAATATGATCTAATAGTATTAATTTTTTTTGTATAAATTCTTATATACAAATTTTGGGTAATAGTATTAATTACCCAAAATGTACATCATTTATTTATTTTTTAATTACATTTAATTTTATATTTTTATTAATTAAATATAACATGTTTACAACAGTATAAGAGTTTTTATAAAAAAATTTGTATCTCAAACACTATTTTTTAAAGTAATTAAGTTTATCTCTTTTTTTATCTTAATGAAATTCTTTAAACACGTTTTAATTAATAAAAAATTAACTTTTTTTACTTGTTATCTATATTTTAAAAGCTTAAAATTTTAATTAAATATAGTCACAAAATCATTCTTATCTAATTAATTTATTTATATCTTTACTCATATAAAAACCTAACATTTTTCTTTTTCTTTTCAAGATATACATATATTTTTAATTAAGAAATCATATATTTTAAATAAATGGATACAACAAATAGCACATTTATTTTATTTTAATTTATATTTATCAATATCTTTCTGTAAAAAAAAAAGCCCTACCTAACAATTAAATATATGTTAATAATAAAAAAATTAAAATAAATAATAGTAATTAAATATATATTACAATAATAAAAAATAAATAAGTAATATTATTTAATTTTATAATTATATGTAAGAGTATAATCGTAATTACAAATTATAGTTTTAAGAATGAAAAGAGATAATAGTCTATTATTTCAGTGAAATATAAGTGACAGAGCTGGTGATTTGGCAGAGCAAGATTGGTCAGCTCTCACTCTCAAAATTGTTTGAATGCTTCTGATTTTTAAGCCAAGTCATCGGTAGCGTGTGATTTATGGAATCGACGCGAAGGCTTAGTTGACTATCACTTGCTATTACGTGTGAGTTTTTTATTGGTTGAATTTGAAAAATAAAGTGATCATTGTTGTCTGGGAGCAGTGCACCGTAGGTGTCTTTTGGTGTAAAATCTGCGGCGACGATGAGAGATTTGATGGAGGGATTTAACAAAAAAATGGCTACCATTCATTTTTTAAATAAAAAAAAAACACGCTTTTAAAAAATTTTATTTAAAAACAATTCAGTGTATTATTTTTAGACAATAATATCTGCGTATAATAATCGTATTAATCAGATTATTTTCTATTCTATTTACCTCTTTTTTTTTTCATCTCCTTCTATTCCATCTTTTTATTCTTCACCAACCTAAAAACTCTAATTAGTCATCGATATCTAATTAGTTTTTCATTTTATTTTTTATGTTATTTATTTTATTGATAAATATTGATTAAGAATGGGTATAGATTGTTAAATCTTTATTTGATTTAATAAAAGAAAAATGAAAGTGAATCTGTTGAAATAGGAAAAGAATTTTGGTTAAGAAAAAAAATTACTCCGAGTGGTACTTAGAACACTTCCTGGTCCCATTTTTAATTTTAAAAATATTTATTATTTATTTTTTTTAAATAATAATAATAAAACAATAATATTTATTTATAATAGTAAAATAATAGTAATATGTAATTATTTAATTAATAAATTTTAAGATATTTAAATAATAAATATATAGACAATAGTTTAGAAAATATCAACAGAACAAAATTTATAATAATTAATTAATAAATGAAGTTAAAATATTTGATTAACTAATAAATAATTTTTAACATTATTAATAAAAGTGTTAGTAATTAACTAATGTAAATATATGATTTAGTTAATAATTGACATGATAAATATATTATTTAGGTAATGAATTAATAAATATTTGATTAACATTAAATGAATTAATTAAGCAATGATATAAATATTTAATTAATTAATAAATAAATTGAATTATAAATATTTAATTAACACCACAATGTTTATTTTAATTAACTAATTAACAATCATATTGTAAATGAATTAATTATGAAAATAAAATAATCATATTTAATTAGTAAATACTATAAAAAAACAATTCTTATTTATTGAAATTATACATTAATAAACTATAATTTATATTATGTGATATAAATATTATTTATTCCCAAAATATTGAAATTAAGTTAATTTATTATATTGAAATAAGAATTAATTAACATTAAATTAGTGTATATAATTAAATTATTTCATGATTAAAAATAATTTAATGATTATAGTTAATTTATTGATATGTTTTTCATTATTATTATTTAAATTTATTGTCATATAATTCATTTTACTATAGTCTTGGTTCTTAAAATTTATTAAATGTTAGTTGTCAATAATGTATAATTAAATTTTTTTAACTATTTTTTCTTATTGACATGTTAATGTATTTATGTTGAATAAAATAAAAGAAGACCACATAGAGACTAATCTATCATTATTATCACATTTTAAAGATATTAGGTTGATAAAGCAGAAATTTATCTGATATATCTCATTTCATTTCATATGATATATACACATATTTCATTGACAGCACCTGAATGATATTTGTGAGATTTTTGTATGTTATGTTTTCGTATGATACTATTTTTCATTGACATATATGATACATACTATTATGATAGACGATTTAATATCATGAAATAAGTTGTAACAAAATTCAAACATGAAATAAATAAATTATTACAATTAAAAGATAATGTTAACTAATAATTTCTAAACCAATGAACTGAATAAAATTAATATATATAAAATAGTTTCCTATATCAAAAAAAGGCCATCATTTTTATACCATTTCTTCTTGGATTCAATCTTGCTTCTTAACAAACTTACATAGTGCAAATAACAGTAATTAAACTGAACTCCAAATCCATAAAGGTAAGAAATATAAATTAAAAAAACATAGTAAATAAAATAAATCCGCTCCACTTACATGTTAAAGGCGTAATAACACATAATAATATCATGAATAATAACATTGTTATCGTTGCAATAAGTATAAGTTACTTACATAGAAAGGGGAATAAAATATTATAGGTGTTACTCAATTGAGTGTAGGAGAACTAGATCTTGCATGTAGATCGATTATAACTAATACCATGATATTTAGAATACATCCTCGTAACCACCTCTTCTCCTATAAAAGGGATTTATTGTTTTTTTGGTCGCCTGAAATACACACACTATTTAGGCAAATTGACATTAATTTCTTGCAATTCTAAGAATACAACCCCATCTATCTCATCTCCTACCGACTGAATAGGCTTTGTATATGTCGTTACTAAAAGAATATAAACATGCTCAAATAAACCTAGGGTTTACTAACCAAAGATGAAAAAAATATGCTAACATAATGCTATTTTTCATGGAATTAAGGTTAAATTATGTACCGAACTTGTTCCTTGATGAAGATTTAACCTCAAAAGAATCAAACCCAAAAACCTCCTCCTTTAGCTTGGTTGAATTTATGAGAGAGAGAGAGAGAGAGTTTTGTAAATTTTCACAAAATTTGGTAAATTATATAATTTTAGAACCTTAACCCCTATTTATCGATATTATCACATTTATTAAATTGTTCTAACCTTTTAAGATAAAGACAAATGAGTTTCAAAGCTTGTTCAACAAGCTTCTCAATAGTAAATATAAAATTTCACTTAGGTCTCAAAACTTTAAAAATATTGTATTTTGATCCCTAACCCAGTCAAAACTACTTTGACCAAATGTATATCAATTCCTTTTTCATATCAAATATGAATTAAACGAAGTGTTTAAATATAAATCACATTTGAGTCAGTTTCTAAGCTTTCAAACCTTTTAAGCAATTTCATCGTGAAAATACTTTTAATCTTTTTTGACATAATATTATCTCCGAAAGTGCTAGTCCTCTTGTAAACAATATATAATCTCTCTCAAAACAAGGAGGAGTTCTTGTATTGATTGTGACCTCTTAGGTTCATTATGAAATCAGCTATGAGCCCAAAATGATCTTATCGTGCTCGTTTCGAAATATTTGAATGCTTAATGACTATGACTAATATCTAGTAATGTACTATAGTGTGAGCCCTGTGTTTAGATTCCAAGATCATATCTATAATTCTGCACTTTCACTGTTCATGCATTTGCATCCATCCTGTACCCCGTGTGTATGTGGGTGTGATTTCGTAATTATTTTGAGAGTTGAATTTTTTAAGATGAAGTTTTGGGGTTGTGAACGTAAGGATCTCAACGTAATTAAACGTTAGTTTTATTTTGAGTGTGTCACAGCCCAAAATCCCCAGACTATGACCGGCAGGAGACAAGGCTGGCCCCATCTCCTAAGCCTCTATTAGTATACATATAGAATAC
>JAVXUL010000016.1:9269437-9281565 GCA_035590515.1 Trichilia minutiflora | reverse complement strand
ATAAAATAAAACAAAGATAATATGGTTTACATTTGTCCAAATATCCAATCATCGTATAAATAAAAGTCTACTAAAATGACATGACTCTAGTGGACTGTGAACCATGCAGGGTGAGTCGATATAACATATACCTAATGCTCTCAACAACTGGAGCGATCACCACCTGATCAAAGCACGTATTCTCTCGCTTACCTTAAAATTGGAGAGCGAGGGGGGGTGAGTATACGGGAGTATACTTCGTGAGTGAACAAAAGATAAGCATAAATAAATAATTCTCGATCCATAAAATAGAAAAGTGCAAACAAGTATATTTCAAAACAATTAAATGAAAATTATTTTCTTTAGGTTGAAAACTCTGCAAAGTATACTAAAATCCTGTGGGTTGGCTCCCTTTCTCAGAGATTACCTGGGCCCTGGGCATCCCAAGACTGTCAGTGGATTTGTATATAAATAAAATATGCTATTTTATAAAAGATAGATTTAAATGCAAGAAATAAAATAACCAAGGTTTCTTAGAAAACATATCCATCACTGATGTTCGTCTCGAGTAGCCATGGGATGACGTCCGTGACTAAGTTGATGAGATTCACAGGTGATCGAATCACATCTTCATTACAACATCACAATCATCATATAACAGTCCCACCTGTGCAACCTCCACTCACCTAGGCAACCTCTCTCCCAAGCTATCCTTAGGCTACCACATATAACACTCACCTGAGGGTCCACATCCTAGTGAACTCTTTCCCAGGCTACCACCCTATAGCTACAATAAATAACCCAACTCTCATAGCCGTTATCACCAATATGCAAGATATATAAATTTAGCCCACTAGCCTATCATCATATAAAAACATAAATATATCAAATCATATTAAGCATACATATATGCATTTTCACATACTGGAGAGTAATAAGTAAAATCACTTGTAAAATACTTGCATATCATCGTATTTATGAAAAATAGGATTCTTAATAAAATAACAAAACAGAAAGAGTCCCTCGTTTCTTGACATGTCACGCGGATACCTTGCTTGTGTACCATCGCCTAATCACATATATCAAGACATATCAATATACATTCTTAATTCTTAAATAAACTCATATACGTGCAATGCATGCTAACCTCGGGTTTTTTTTAAAATCGAACAATATGAAAAACCAACTGAATTCTCGTTACTCATCTAATTACCCATACAATACTACCATGAACCCACATTAGCTAGGAAAGTGTAATTCGACTTGATTTTGAAATTTAAATCTACGGACCCCACACGCTCGTTAGAACAGTAATCAAATTACTGTTTATATTCACCTATTTTCTCTAAATTTATATTTTTAGCATCCTACGATTTTCTCGACTTCACTACAATTCGAATAACGCGTAAAAACTAAAATGTGTGTGATAAATCTACTGAAATCTATACGAATACACAATAAAACCCATATAGTAAAAATTGGCTAAAATGTGAAATAAAATATACGAACAAATTAGGAACGATGCTACGAATCTCGTGGTCTCGTCAGTTTTTCTCGATTTCACTTGAAAGTTAAAAAAGTCTAAAATCTTTGAAAGGAACCCTAGGTGCCCATTTTTTATTATGCGCTTCTACCGTTAAATTGATGCTCCCAAGAAGTTAGATGCGAGGAATGCGGTCGACAAACGATGAGAAATCAGAATTTTAGTAAAATATGGTGAGGGCTTAGTGAGAAAGGGAGAGACCAACACGAAGAAGGGGAAAAAGAGAAGGAAAGAGAGGATGGGGAGAAAAACTGCGGCTCAGCTCCTTTTTATAAAAATAATGGCAAAATTATCATTTTACCCTTAAATTTTCTAAAGGAAAAGCTTCTAGAAAAGGGCAAAATCATTATTTCACGATCGTTCGATCGAACGAATCAAAGTTCATTCGAATGAACTATCCACTTCGATCAAACAAATCAGGGTTCGTTCGAACGAATCCTTCGACACCCACAAATTCCAAGGAGCTTCCATTTCATCGATCGAACGAATCTCAATTCGTTCGAACGAGGCATGCATCTCAGTTGAACAAACATGTCTTTCAATCGAACGAATGTCTATTCGATCGAACGAATTCCCTATTCGTTCAAACGAATTCGAAATCACAAATTTTTCAGGGAGGCTCCAAAATATTGATCGAACGAATTACCCTATTCGATCGATCGAACCTGTCAAAATTAAAAATTTCACTTGAATCCTCCCCAAATTTGAAAAATATAATTGAGATCCCACTCAAAATAAAACTAATATTTAATTACGTTGAGGTCACTATGTTTACAATCCCAAAACTCTATCTTAAACACCTTAAATCCTCAAAACAATTATACAGTCATGATGACATGTCAGCTATGTACAATACAAGCACAATTACACGTCAATAAAAATATAAAATTATCGATATGTCTTTGGGATCTAAGTACGGGGCTAACAGCATAATTAAATCCTAGGGAGTATAAAAGAGAGCTTATTTGGGATTTAATAAGCGGATGAAAATACACTTAAGGAGGCTAGAAAAACACCATAACAAGCTTGAATTTCAGTGAGGAATAAGGGAATCTCAAGATTAAAGTGAAGAATCATTGTTCTTTCTCTTTCTCTCTCTATTTGTAGTTTCTTGAGTTGTTTGTTGTAAAACCATGAGATTGGTGATATTTATTATTGATTTCATTCAATGTATGTTAGGCTAACTTTATTTACTAAAGGATTGATGTAATCTACAATTGGATGATGTTTGAATGCTAGTTTTTGATAGTTAATAATCATTTGAGTTGTAGTTTATCTGTTATCCAATTGTTAATACTTCAATTACATGTGGCCATAAATTGATGATCTAAAATTTGAATTTTTGCATTCGGGAGAGTGGGTTTAGAGTGGATAGTAAATAATATAATCAGGTTATTTGATTAGTTAAAAAAATTGATAATTTGGAAACTATACGAATTAAAGTGTATTTGATGCATTTTTAAATATAATTCGTAATAGGGATGTTCGAGTTATACTTAGAAATAGAATCTACTTACCTTAAAAGAGGAAGTTGAATGCATAAAATCCAATTTATAAACTCAATGCAATTCTTAGGTTCAACTGGCATTCAAACGGATTCCAATGTAGATAAAATCAATTCTCTAAGCTGGCATTCATTGAATTCATATTTGCTTGAGTTGTGTTTTTGACTTTACCTTAGTTTATTTTTATCATAGACATTAGTTAGATTAGTTTAATCTTTTTAGTTAATTTTTAGATAAAATTTAGGTTAGTTCTATTATAGACACCAATAGGATTAACTTATTCCTTGAGGATATAATAACCCTACTTATCCTAGGTTATACCTTGACACGTATACTTGCAAATTTAATTTGCACGTTAGGGAAAGTTTGAACACCTCTTAATAAAGAAATGAATTTAGATCGCAAGTAACAATAAAGACATATTTAAAATATTAGTTATTTAAGAAAAATACTGAGAAAGAGACTACCAAGTGGCTCAAATTTGATAAGAAGTTATTCCACTCTGACCCCGAGGTGAGATCTATCATTAAAACCTGATCTAGTAACTACTCACTCCCAGAAGGAGTGGGTAATCTTTGAATGGAATATATACATAGTAATTCCAAAATAACTATCTATTAACCCGCTTCCTAATAATATTTTATGTGATTTCCTAAAAGAGAGAAAGGGTAAGTAACTACCCATGTTACGAGAGACTTTATAAAAAATAGTAATCACCGTATATGAAAAAGGAAACTAATAGGAATCAAACTAGCACATCAAGACATGCTGATCTTTTGCAAGTTAATGGAGGGTCGATTGGAGTACCAAGAGCTAAAGCCATACAAGGAGCCATAAACAGGTTTATTCAAATATATAGGTAAGGAATAAAAGCACCATCATCAAGTATTGTCAAAAAAGAGTTGATTAATTTGATTCAAGCCCAAGAATAAACTCAAGTCAGCTCATTTTGAAGTCAAGACATAAACTCCTATATATTGGAATTGTTTTATATTTTGAAAGTTCTTGGATTTTAATTATGTATAATTTGGATCAAACTTGTTATTTAGGCCTTATTTAATTTATTTAGAGTTGGTTTATGGAGGGGCTTAATAGGCTTACCTAAGCCTTCTTAAATAGTCTAGCCCAAGAATTATTAATTAGGGCTTGTTTTAGGGTTTGCCTATTTAAAGGCCATTTTAGTTGTTGTGTGCAGAAATTTTTAGTTTTGTCTTGGTGAGATCTCATTCAAGAGAAGGGAGAGTTTCCTTCTCCTAGTTCTTTGAAGAACTAATAGAACTTATAAAGATTTTCATAATCTTGTGGTGTTCAATCTGACTTATCACTCACGAAACTATTTTTGAGTGTGTGTCATCTTTTCTACCATTGTTAAACCTCTAGTTCTGTGTTTGATTATATCCTTAGGTCTTGGGTTTAGTATACCTTAGGTTTTAGGATTAATATAAACATTTGGATCAAGTTCTATTCTTGTAATCTGATTTAGCCTTTTTGGGTTGAAACAACATCTTGTGCTATGGGATTCTTGCAAATTAATAGGTTTCAAATCAAAAGCTCTTTACCATTTTACTGTATTGCTGCCAATTTGTTGTCTTGATCCTTTTACAAAAACATAAAACTTGTAATCTCACTCAAGTATCAAAGGATTTTTGTCAAATATTTGGATTTCCTTTACGTCTCTTTGTGAATGAAGATTCTAATAATAATAAAGAAGTTTCGAATGTTTGATCCTCGAAATTCTAAAAAAAATTATATATCAACATTAATAATTAAGATGAGTTAAGAAAAAAAATAATTAATAAAAAAATGTTATATACGCGGGAATGAGAATGGGAATGCATAGTTTGACTTATCAATCTATTAAATTTCACTGCTTTATTTTTGCTAGCTTCTAGAATTTCTTCATTTTTTATTAGTTTTTAATGTTTTACAAATATTTAAAGACAAACAAATTAAAAAGAGAGAAAGCTATACTTGAGTGAGGTTGAAGTTTTAAATTGAAGAAAGAACAAAAGAAGAGGAAGAAAGCAAAGAAACAAAGAAGATATATTCTGTAGCTATTTTTTAGAGCTGCACTAATTCAATTAGTCATAACTTTTCGTAAAAAATTTAAAACTTTAATTCTGTAAAATGCATTATAAACTAGACATCTAAAGATTTTCATAGATATATATTATACATTGTCTAGTTCATTTTTACCATAGAGCAATTTTTGTTTGAATTAGGCTGTTCGAATTAGGCACTAGGATGCTAGCATCAAGATATAAACTCGAGTATTGGTCGCTGCTTGGGCGTCATGGTACCCAGGTATGCACTAGGCCACAAAACAAAACCTTGGGTGCTGCAACGTCTGGGCAATGCGGGCACCAAGGTTTTCCACTTTTGGCATGTGGGAACCTAATCACAGTTTCAGAACGTCTGTAGGGAACTTTCTAGGGCTCAAGTAGAAGCTGAAAAAGGAGAATCATCTTCTAAAGGCGATAAAAACATTCTAGAGTTTCAAGTAGAGGTTGAAGAAAGGGACTTATATTCAAAGAAGACACAAGAACAGAATAGCTATATTTCTTCTTCTTTCTTCATTCTTTTGAACTCAAAATATTATTATTATTATTATTATTATTATTATTATTGTTCTTTTTAATTATGTTAGACTAGATTTTCTTTTGGTTTAGGGTGATTTCAAAACCTTAGACATGATTTAGTGATTGATGTTCAAGATATTAATTTCTAATTTTTAAATTCAAATTGTTTATATTCTTCCATAATTGTTACCTATAATTTTTATGTTACTTTATTTTGTTGGTCAACTAAATGAATCTTGATAATTATCTATTGCTAGATTAAGAAATTTATTTGTAGTAAATTATAATAAATGGTTATGGTTTAATTTTTGTTGATTGTAATATAACCTAACCTATCTTTTTCTTCTTAGTTAGATTAAATTCAAAGAGATTGTTTTTTAAGTTATCTAATGGATAGGGATTAAATAAAAAAACTTGTTTTATTTTATGATAAACAAAGGAAATTTTGAGATAGGAGAGCTTGTTTTTATTTATTATTGGTAGTTTCACTAGAAAATTGTAAATAATTTTGAAATCAATTGAATAGATATTGTTTAGTGATGAAAAATTATCCTTTAACCAAGCTTTTACCATAATTATTTTCCTTTCTTATTTAATTTGTGTTTTCACACCTTTAATTTTCTTTTAATTTCTGATAATTAGTAGGATATTTAAAACTTCTTCTTAGATATTATCAATTAGAATGATTAATATTTTAATTATCTATAATTTTTGAATTAGAGTCAATTACAAATTAATTAGACTCATGTTTTGTGAAAATGGGTATGGTGGTGGGACTTGGGCTTGGGACCTCAAGATTCCAAGTTCAATTCCCCCCATGACACCTTTGTTGAAGCGCTTAGGGGGTCAGGTCCCGATTTTCTCCAGTCGTTTGGTACCGTCTGTCAGGGTACTTGCCGGTCAAGATATCACGAGCGCTTTTGGCTTAGGTCTGGGCCCCGTTCCCGTGACGCTGCTTTAGGACAGTCGAGGGTCTGAGACCCCGTGACAAATCCTGAGACAAGCAAATCCCAGGATGTTGACTGACGGTTAAAGTTTTCGGATTTCTAAAAAAAAAAAAAAAAATGACCATTGCTCACCGCTGTATTTAATAACCGATTACTCAAATGTAAAGATTTAAAATGGATGTGTTCATTTGAGGCATGTATTATTTTTAAATAATGTTGAGATTTTATATAAATAAGAAAACATGATTCCTAACTATTTAGGATTAGTTTAATATTATTACGTGATAAAAATTAAATCACAACTATTATAAATTAAAAACTGTAAATATCAAATATCAATATAAAAATTATAAATTTTATTAAAATGTATTTTTTTAATGTTAATTTTAATTTCAAATTACGCCAAACTCTTGGTTAAAGAATCTGCATTCCCTTAATTATCGAAATATGGATTCTTGCTAAATACAAATTCCTTATCAATTTTTCAAACCAAACATGGGAAAGGTCTTTGCTTAGTCAGTATTCCCTATTTCTTTATTCAAAAAAAGTTTTTGATTTAGTATGTAAAAATTTTACTGACGTAATTACCTTTGAAAATAGGAGTCAAATCAATTTTCCTATTTCTTTCCAGCCTCCATTACCCAATCAAACATGCCTTTACAATAAAATATACTTATTATAAAATGAATTGATAATGTTAGAGCATCCAATGTCACATTATTAAACTTCTTACAATTACAATCCAAATCAGTTATGATACTTACAATTACAAATTTTGCAATCACATATAATCATCTAACAATTGTATTATGTTATGAACATTGTGAATGACTTGCCCATTTACATACCAGTCCCTGAATGGATAATCAGTTTTTTGGCAACAAGTCGAATGCCTGCACTTTGCTGGTAGTCATACGAATCCAAGGAGAGGAATGCATCCACAGAGGTCCCTGGTTTCAACAAGGCATCTAGTTCGGTTGCATCAATTCCAATGAAGATGAGCTTTTGAATGGTGCCGGATGCCTCCTTTTGGCAAATCTCGGTGGCGTATTGAGCAACATCCCCATTTACTACAGTAGGTATGCTGTTGAAAAAAGGAAAGCAAAACAACAATTAACCTTGGTAAGAACAACAAGACTCAAGTTTACATTAATGCCTGAAGCAAAACATTAGTGTTCAGTAACTTGCCATGAAGATGTATACATAGGAACAGAGTTCAATATTGCAACTGCAATTTTTATCTCCAAAAGAAATCTTTAGAAAAAAGAAAAAGGATGCAGGGTGTGGAGCATGTGAATACTCTCAATGCAAACAGAATGCGTTGAGAGTATTTAATCTTTTATTCCTAAGAATCATTCAGCACAGAAAAATAAATTACAAGCTTGAAAATCATTGAGCACAGAAAAATGAAATGTCCAAACTTTTACAGCCAGCTATCCCGTTTTCCCTTCCATTATGTAATCTTTTATCCCTAACATACAGCTTAATGTGCATATTTGAACACATTCAGAAACTGTAAGAAAATACATACAGCTTAATGGGTATATATGGGCATGTTATTTATCATTTTACAGGCACCACTTTTGTTTTCAGTTTCTGAAAATTGACAAATTACTTTGGTGTTCCATAAAATAGTATCTACAAAATGCAAAACACAGTTACCACTTTCTAGCTATATAGAGTCTGTTTTCTTTACTTAATACAACACATCTCCAAATCTTGACAAGGGAAGCCATTCATTCATGCAACATTCTTCTTCCTCTTCTTTTATGTATTAGCAATTTTAAAAAAATTTAAACTAATCAAATTAATAAACAACAAAAATATTAACCATTACATAATAATTTATTAAAAGATAAAATTTTAAGTTATTTCTTCCAGAAGAATTTTATTGTTTTAATTTCAAAATATTGTTTTCAAAAACTGTTACCAAACATGTTCTGAAATTTAAAATGCTAGATCAAAAACACTATTTTTATTTTATGAAAAAACAATTGACCCTAAATTCTTGCTGCAGCATTTGATGTTTAAAACATATTTTCATTCCCTTTAGACAGTAATTTGTATATTACTGCAGAAATCATCCATTTCTTTTACAGAAGAAAGAATTAAAACAATGAAGTACTTACTTCAATCTCACGGTGGGATAGTTGAAGAAACCATTTTTTCTGGTCACAACAGGCCGCCAATCTGAGCTGCTACCAGATTCCACAGCCAATTTCTTTGCAACATCATCACATGCATTGAGAACTTCACCTAAACTTGGAGACACATCAACCACAAAGCTCAATCGAGGCCGACCAGCAGGATCAACAAACTTTGTGCTTATTCCAAATCGAATTCTCAAATGGGAACAACAAAGCTGCAAAGTAACACCTTTGTGCAATAATTTAATTTTTTGAACTTGACTCCCAGGAAACAATGGGACAGCACAAGCATCAATGCACGGGATGGAAACTTCACCAGGCTCTACAAATCCAGTATAGCCACTGGAAGCCTCAGACACAGATGCTGTGGAACACATCTCAGGAGATGCTGACTCAGATTTTTCTTCCATGGTGACATCAGGTTGAAGAGACTTAGTTTCCATCTGATTGCAGAGCGGGCCCATATCAAAAGGATCGGGTTCATCAGTATTAGATGCAGCCAGAATAGACTCCTCCTCTCCATTTTTGTGAGTAATTAGAGATAATATTGGATGGTTTTCCACTGTTCCTTCATCTGAACGAGACATATTTGAAGCATCTTCAAACTTAAATCTTGAATAAGAAGCACTGAGGTTTTGGCTTGTTCCCTCAGGAGATGATTTAACCCAACTGCGACTTCTTGTAGTTGCATTTGGGGAAACCCAACTGTTCACTGTGAAGATGTCTGGAAGGCTCGACTCCTGTGAATATGACAATTTATGGTTAAATGGTACAGTAGAGATCTTACGAAACATGCATGTGCATCAGTCACCCCACAAAAACCTCATGCAGAAGTCATTTATGTGTAGAATAAAAAATCCTCAATATGCAAGGAGTCAAAATTATTAGTTATGAGCATAGAAGGAAGTATTACATCATTTACATTTGAACATCTTACAAAATTGAATAGTAAAAAAAATTGTGACACATTGAAGAGCTATTCCAAGCTAAAAGGCCATAATTGATCGTGATAAGTACAAAACAAAATCAAATTGATTGACGTTCTCCTGGTGTGATAGGGTCCTAGGTATGATTTAAAGTAAACTTTGGAGAGATTGTTAACTAAGGCTTCGTATGAATTGTGGAGCTTCTGTTGTGCTTTAAAAGAAACGTTAAAAAACTGTTTGATAACACTAAGTTTTAGCATGATCTACTCATTTTTCATTAACATTTGACATCCAAGGCTTCTATCCCACAGCAACAACGGCTGCAAAGCGACGATACCAAACAAAACCTAAATCATTGAACTTTATGGAGGATCTTTGCCCATCACCAAAGTTTGGAAAAGCTATCTAAGTATTTTGGCACACAATATGGACAGATCAATCTTTAAAAATGTTATAACAAGACCAATTAGCAACAGAGAATGTCATACTCATTGGATGGAAAATATAACTAAATTTTAAAATTACATGTATTACAAACATATGTGTTATGGCATCCAAAAACTTGCAATGTCTATCATTCAATAAGAAGCCTATCTCACTACTTTTCAAATTAGCCAATTACCAGGAACAAAACAGTTGCACAGTACTTGAGAACTTCGAGATTCATCCGAACATCTTCTAAGCTCCTGAAAGATTACAACAGAGAGTATTATTTCAAGGAAAAAGGCAAGTCAAATAAGTCCTTGCAGGTTGAAGAAATACCTATGAGTCTGCTGTCCAAGCCCAAAATAGGTTGCAAGAGAGGCCATCTACACAGACATTAACATATCAGCATCCAAAAGTAAACAATGATCATATCCGTAATTTATATAATCATCACGCAAAACTGAAAATTGGAAACAAGGCAGCGACTCATAGACTCTTCTTTAGTACGAGGGAAATAAGAAGGAAGGAGGTGGGCCAGAAAGAAAAGAAGAAGAGGAAAGCCATTTCTCCTGTTTGGGTAGAAAAAAAATAATGGAAGAAGGTTAACCATCATTCAAACCCAGTTAAAACCAGTTCTTTCATAAAATAGGACCAAAGAACAATGGCAAACAGACGACTTAATACAAAGTATTAATGATCAAATATACAAAGAATGAATTCCTCTTCACTTCAGACGATTGTAGGTTGGATTCTATTCTTTGCTTATTCCTTTCATTCAAACACTGACACAATACAACCCTCTTCCCTTCATTCTTTCGCTTCCCTCCAACCTCGACAGTGTACCCAACTATACACCTAATTAACGCTAAAAAAACGTAAATTTAATTAACAATAACAGAAAAACACACAAAAACACGCTTAAAACAAACACAGAAGCTTAAATCTTTAGCAGGCATACACATGTTTATAGCACACCAAAAATGTTGCAAAAATTCAACAAACAGAGCCAACCAATTAATATTTACTTTCATGTCACCAGCTCTCCTCCCAAATTTTTGAGTCAACAATGTCAAGGAATCAATCGTCCCCTTGGGCTCCGGAGCCGGCCGACCGATCTCCGCAAACGCCTCTCTTATTCTTACGCAATCAAACCCCAGTATATTATGACCGGCCCATATCCTCCCTATCGTAAAAAAATATTCCAAAAATATTAGAACAAAATAATAGAAAAATTGAAAGAAAAAAGAAAGATGAGAAATTGTAGAGACGGACCGTTTAGAATGTCGAAGACTTGGTCAGCGATATCCGAGAAGGCAGGAGCAGAAACGACGGTGTCCGGCGTGATACCGTTGCAGCGAACGGAGAGTGTGGAAATTAGGGAAGGGTCGGCGGGTCGTACGAGAGTTGAGTAGTGGTGGAGCTCCTCCAGCTTTCTGGGACATACTAAAATTGATCCAAATTCTAGAATTGCAAAGCCCTGGCCAGGTCTGGTCGGAACCGTTGTTTCAACGTCGAAGAATGCGATCTCGGATCTGTCTTGGGTGGGAGTCGGAGTCGGAGTCGGAGTCGGAGTCGAAGTCATAGTCATCTTAGTTGAAAACTTGCGTTGTACTCTTGTTATCAGAATGGAGTCGCGGCATTCCGTTTTGATTAGTATTTATTTATAGGAAAATATTTTTGGCTTACTTGGCGAAGGGGTTTACGTACCAAGTTTCTTTCACGGATGTAATTGTAAAATCATTCCAAGCAAGCAAGTAGGGTGGCAATTTGGATTAGACATGATTATTCGATACAAATTTAATATAATTAAATAAATTTAAATTTAAAAATTTTAACATAAATAATAATTGAATCGTATTCGTATCACACAATTAATAACTATGTCAGATTCGGATTTGGTATTTTGAATTCGTTTATTCGTTTAAAATACGATTAAGATACGATTAAAATACGATTAGTTAAATGAATAATCGTATTTAAATAAATAATTATTTAATAAAATAATTTTATTTATTTATATTTGATACTTATTTTATATTAAATAAATAATTAATTAAATAAATTAAATTTTATATT
>JAVXUL010000016.1:9225867-9237126 GCA_035590515.1 Trichilia minutiflora | reverse complement strand
TTAAAGAATTATGACAAATATAAATATATGTAACTTATGATAAGTTATGTGCATTTATTTGTCATTTTGATAATTATTTAAGGGCCAATTGATAATTGTTATCATTAATTTATAAAATCAAAAAAAAAAAATTTTTAATTAAATGTTAATTCATTAATAGTTAAAGATTGGATAAATATGGATTTATTAATGATTAATTTGATTAATCATGGCATTATTTAATTATTCTAAATGCCTTAACATTTAATGGTTAAATGTGCATGGATTTTATTAGCTCAAATGTATGGTTTTCGTAAATTTTACAAAAAGGATAATTATCTAGAAAAATATATAAGGAAAATTAATGGAAGATTAGGGTTTCTAGCAATTTTCTTAAACTCTCTGTAAAAAGAAAGGGTTTGTCCACCATAATAAAAGAAAAATGGTTTCTTCAAGCTGTTTTTTAAAGGTGTAGATCGAAGAGTTTATATGTGTTTGCAACTTATTTTATCAAATCTTTACTCTTGCCAAGGTAAAAATTCAAAACCCCATACCTTTATACAAGTATGTTGATATATGTGATTATTCTAAATATAGGATATTTAGAGACTTATTTTGCATGTTAATAGGCCATAGATTCCAACAGTAATCAACTCAACCAAGGGCTTATACTCTCATGATAAAATTATAATACTTTTATGATTTTAATTATATATATAATTACTGATTACAAGTGTAAACACTTGTATAATTAAAATCAATATACCATTTAACTTACATTAAATTGCATGAACATATATATATATATATATATACACACACACAAATTTTTTAATACTTTAAAGAATTATAAATATATATAACACATATATATTTTTTCAGCCTTTAAATAACCGGGAAGGTGTTAACTTTTTATGAATAATATTTTCTCTCTCCAATATCTTTCAAAATGTATAAGATTATTAGTTTAATAATGAAAGTTCACCATAAATTAGCTATGAAAGTGTACTGGTCTTTTTGGTTTCAAACATTTTTGAAGTTTAACGACTTTGGATAATAACTAACAATATATTATAATCCCTAAATAATAATAAAAAATTATTTATTAAACTATACTTTGATTATAAGTATTATGTGGATCATGTCATTTCGTTGTTTAATCCTAATTGAGAAAGGGTTTATATAATATTAAAATTCTAATATCAATTTATTCATAAAACATCGATCAATATGTCCTGAACTTATCTTTATGAACTCTATCTGTAATATTAAAATACTCTAGATATAAAATTAGGTTTCAAATATTTATTGGCAATGATCTAGGAATTCAAGTCGAAAAGAGTCAACAGTAACTCTCAATCTAATTTATTGAGCTAATAGATTCCATTTTGATCATCGCCCATATACCTATATAAACAGCATATAACCAAACTAATTTTATCATATAAGACATTACTAGTTCTGTATTTATACATTATATAAGCTATGCGTATTCATATAAGATCCAACTGTGATGCCTTAGGTTAGACGATTACATCACACACTAATGAGATCTCATGATAAAATTATTGATTACATGCTTACTATCTGATTTAACACTCTTAGTCATGTTCAAATATAATTATCTAACTATTAATTAATACTAATATCCTAGTGATATGATTCTCATTGTCACCCGTAAAATATTATTCATGATATTCATCAGCAATATTTACTATACATATTCTGTGATATTATTGTCCAGTGAATACGACGTCTGTAGGGGATAATTTTGATAATTTTATTTAATTTTAAAATAAATTATCTGGATAATGCACATATATAATTTATTTTATATATGAAGCATTAAATAAAGCAATACATATGTATGTGAATAAAAATCACTTTCTTTTATTTATTAATGAAAACAATAAAAGATTATAGATTCTGAAATCGATAACATGAACGATTTCTAAAATGTACACTAACACTATTATTGTTGTTTATGGGATCCAAAAACAACTATTAAATATTAACTATTAAGTTTTGAGAGATTATGTTTTTTTTATATAGTTTTCTAATATTGGCACTTATTATTAGAAATTATCTGATTAATTAATTTTATTAAAATCAAATTTCTTTAAATTCAATTATTTTTTATTTATGAAATTTAATTAGACTAATCTAAATTTTCCTTTTTAAAAATGTTAGATGAGGTTTTGATAATTAAATAACTATTATTAAAATTCATCAGATATTTTAATGCCAATAATGTTAAGGATATAAATTTATATAAATAATGTATCAATGTTATATGATTATCATATTTTATATAATTCACTTTTCTTTTAATCTTGTGAATTTTTACTTACTCTCATAAACTATTATCACATTAGTTTGTACTTATACAAATAATTTATATTTTTAACACTTTTTTATTTGTATTCATTTTTCAATTCAAAATTCGAATTTGAAATTGAACTCAAGTATATAAATGAATAATCGGGTAGCGGTATGGTACCCCTTACCCAAACTCAAGGCCCGAAATTGCCATCCCTATCAATTAAGATAGAACGATGATGTTTATATTTGAAGCCTAAACGGAAAGATAGCTGGAAGATGTTGACATATATATAACTTCGTTTTGTACACCTAATCTTTTGGAAACCTCTCGGAGATTTCCAGTTTCCAACCAAATTTGAAACATCCCGAGGAATGCATACTTGTATAATAGAGCCATTTATAATGGTAGAAATGTCAAGTGGTGGGCGCGAAAGGTCCAATTCATAGATGAATGGAAGCTAATGTCATTAGAAGTGGAGGCCAAATAATCCACGGAATGCCGGCCACTAACCAAATTTTTCTTTGCCTTCTCTGTTTGTTGTTTTGCATGCTCGAATCTCAAAAAATAAAATTTATTAAAACTTATTTCCAAGATTTTGTTTTCACGAGAAGAAAAGGTATTATTATTATCACAATTCATTGGTTTGAGACTCCGGTTCACAAAATATATCAACAACACGGACTGAAATGCAAGACCATTAGGTTTTTATAAATCAATTCCAGTTAAGTAAGGCAAATAATTCTTTGATACGTTGCATTAAATGTGATATATAAAAGTACACAAGAATCACGGTTTTATATATGTAGACTAAAAGCATAAAATCGTTGAATATTTGGTTTGCTTGTGCTTTCCTTTGTCATCTTTGTAATTTATGGACGACGGAGTCAATGGTGACTGCTTCACCGGAATACACATACCAGGAGACGACCACGGCCGATACGGCAAAAATCAAAATACGTAACACGACTTATAACTGCAAGAAGAACGACCTAACGTGTACGCAAAGGAAGATAAATTATACATACATCCTTTTACTTCCATAAAATAGTAAATAAAATAATAATTTTTTATTTTTATTTTGTAGAAGTTTTTAAAATTATTACCTTTCAATAAAATTGACTGCAAACAGAAAATATTTTAATTTTTAAAATAATTTAACACAATTAAATTATACGGGTCGCAAACTATCCCATGGTAGAATGGTATGTACTTCTTAATAATTGCATAATATTAAAGTTACAACTGCAATAAACACTTCTTTTCTTAATATTTAGTGCTTGAAATATAAAAAAGTTTAAACTACATCGATTTAATTGTCCATCTCACTATATCTACATATATTAAAAAAAAGTGGTTATTATTTTATAAACTTAATTCATTAATTTTTAATAATTTTTTTGTCATTTGCAGGGAATATGTACAATAAAATTTCATAAAAATTTTGAAATTTTATGAAAATATGGTAAGAAATGAATTAAAGTACAATTTAATCCTAAAATGTGTGAAAAAATATTAAGTTTTAATTTCTTTAATTATATTTACTATCAATTTTAAAAACTCATATGGATCAAAGTAAAAACAATTTCATTTTTTACTATTTTGTAAAAATTTAAGATTTTATACGTAATTAATTTGCAGCTATCTTTCTCGAGCAGTTTAGCATTGTTGGACTTTTAATTAATAATTATGAAACCAACCAAATTAACAAGAGCACCAGATTTGGTTATTTCCAAGGAGAAGAAAACCAAGAAATAAATTAGTAATTGTGGAAGAAAAGAAGAAGAAGAAGAAATAATGCTTTCCCCTTGCATGAGAGAGGCCTTAAACTCAGAATCCGGTTGTCATGGTTGTTGTCCAAATCCTTTTCTTGGTCTTCTTGATCAATCTTCAAACTGTACCAACACTAAAACCACTAGTCAGGAAGAGTTGAAACTTAACATAAATTTAATTTCTTCTCTTTTCCTAGATACCAAATTTACAAATCATGAATCCCTTCCTCCACTGCAGGAATCATTTTCAATCTTCACAGAATTATTTCCACTCTATTTGCAGACTGATCAGGCGGATCAAATCAGAGCCCAAGATTATTTCCATCTCTCGATGTATAATCGTGTCTGTTTTGATTACATTGGACATGGTCTCTTCTCTTATTCTCAGTTACATAGTCATTTTCCAAGACCATCAGTTGCCTCGTCATCATCTTTTCCTCCTCCAATTTCCCTGCAATTAGAACCACCCTTCTTCGACATTTCCTATAGGTGTGTGAACTTGAGTTCTTGGATCAAGTATGGTGGTAAAGAATCAGATATTGAGTCCATAATCAGGAAAAGAATCATGGATTTCATGAATATTTCTCAAGATGATTACAGTTTGGTATTCACAGCAAACCAATCATCTGCATTTAAGCTTCTGGCAGAATCTTATTCTTATTATTCTGGTACAAGACTTCTCACAGTTTATGACTGTGAAAATGAGGCGGAACAAGTGATGAAGGAAAGCTCGAAAAAGAAAGGAGCAAGAATTTTGTCAGCTGAGTTCTCATGGCCTAATTTAAGAATTCAACTGGGAAAATTGATGAAGAAGATAGTGGGAAAGAAGAAGAAAAAAAGAGGGCTATTTGTGTTTCCTCTTCAGTCAAGGGTGACTGGTGCTAGGTATTCCTACCAATGGATGAGCATAGCCCAAGAAAATGGTTGGGATGTATTACTCGATGCAACTGCCTTGGGACCTAAGTACATGGACACATTGGGCCTATCACTTTTTAAGCCTGACTTTCTTATTTGTTCCTTCTACAAGATTTTTGGAGAAAACCCTTCTGGATTTGGGTGCCTATTAATCAAGAAATCCAGTGCTTCAGTTTTACAGGATTCAACTGTTGTTACAAGCATGGGGATTGTGAGTCTTGTACCGTCTATGAAACCACCTCAATTCTCTGAAGAATTAATTAGAGACAATATGGATACCAGGCAGAAATCAAAGTCATTAGAGAAAGACGAAATATCCGTAACAGGCTCTTTTTCAGAGACAATATCTATTCAGCGGATGAGGGATGAAGATGAAGAGAAAATCATTGAAAAAAGCAAGGAGCTATCATTTTCCAAAATTGTGGAATTAGAGACACCTAATGAATCTGGGCAATCCACAGTCACACAAAGCAGCATTAATGAGAACTCGAAACTCAAATTTGAGGGCTTAGATCATGCAGATTCATTAGGCCTAATATTGATAAGTAATAGAGCAAGATACCTGATCAACTGGCTGGTAAACGCATTAATGAGTCTTCAACATCCACATCCAGAACAGGGCCATTCTCTGGTTAGAATTTATGGACCAAAGGCAATGTTTGACCGAGCACTCTCAGTGGCATTCAATGTTTTTGATTGGAATGGGACTAAGATTGATCCTGCACTGGTACAAAAGCTTGCTGATAGATACAATATTTCTTTAAGCTGTGGTTTTTTACAGCACATTTGGTTCTCAAACAAGTATGAAGAAGAGAAGGAGATGTTGTTGGAGACAAGAACTGCAACTGAAGTAACAATCTTAAAAAAGAGGGGAGATGTTGATGCAACTCAGACTCATTCGGGAATATCTGTGGTTACAGCTTCTTTGGGATTCTTGACAAATTTTGAAGACACTTACAGGCTCTGGGCATTTGTTTCCAGATTCTTAGATGCAGATTTTGTGGAAAAAGAGAGACGGAGATACATGGCTCTTAATCAAAAGATAATCGAGATTTAAACCATTCATTTTATTCTTTCATAGTTGTTAATTATTGTCAAGATTTTATCAAGTCAGTAATGCCGCATATAATTAAATAATCAGCATGCTCATGCTGAAGTAATATATTGGTTAAATAATCAAATAAAAGGTAGAGCATTCGCACTGGTTATTGGTTGATAAATTTCTATTCCTGTTTGTTTCTTACAGTTGTACAATTCGAATATAGTAAGATAGCATAACGTAAGTATGAATATCACTCCCATGAAAACCTAGGTCTGCAAGATTAAAAGATTAAATTATAAACACGTTTAGAAACTTACAATAAAAAAATTAAAAAAGCTATGTAAAAAAAAAAATCTAGACTATTTTGGTGATAATCTAAAGGCCACTTTTTATTTTGAGATCTGCAAGAAATTGTGGAGACACAAAAATTTATAAAAATGGAAGTATTTGAGTGCGTATTTTCTTGTGTGAAAAGTGTTGTATTTCATTTTATTGAATGAAATAGTTAGAAAAAATCTATTTATATGTATAGTTAGTTATTCACAAGAAAACCTTAATGGGCAACTTGTATTCTGTCCTACATTAGTCTAGGTATATTATACAATCGTCGCCATAGATGATTGATCTGTTGTCCTTTGTTCACAACAGTGTTCCTTTCTCCATCTCACCTATACTGGTAGTTTGTTTTCTAGTATTTTCTATCAGTTTATTGTATTTAGTTCTTGGGCTTCTCTTGTTACTAGACTGATTGTTGTAAAAGCATGAGCATGTTGATTTGTATCATTCAGTGATATCAGCCGACTTTCTTGTCGGTCCCTCATGCTTAGGGTTATTCTCTCTATATTAAGCTTGGTCCTGAAGTGGGCAAAATCTTATACGTCAGTCTCTTTGTGAAAGTATATGCAATTTGTTCGTTGCTGGTTAATTTCTCTAGCTGACACATTGTCTCTGATGAAATGTAGGTCAATTTTTTTGTGCTTCATTCGTGCGTGAAAAACGGGGTTGGTTGCCATAGCTACTGTACTGATGCTGTTGCTCCAAATTACAAGTGGTGATGCAAGTGGCATGTTCAATTCACTAAGAAGAAAGTTTATCCACACTATCTCTACACAAGTAGGTGCCATTGCTCAAATACTTTGATTCGGCACTAGATCAACCTACAACTTGGTTTTTTTTTTCTTTACCTTCAGAATACCATATTGTTTCCCAAGTAGATGTAGTAGCCACTGATTGATCTTTTATTGTCTGGATTCACTTCCCAAATCTGCATCAGAGTAAGCTATAAAGTCACTACTCTTTGAGGGATGAAATTTCAAAAAATAATCTATTATTTTCTCTTAGCCATACTCTTATACAATTTAAGTAATAAGGTATCTGTGGGTTTGTCATATATTGACTTAATTTGTTCAATATGAAAGCTAGCTGAAGTCATGCCAAGGTTGCTTGTTTTAAGCCACCAATCACACATCTGTAGAGAGTAGCATCTCGAAATGGTTCACCCTTTGTCATTGAGAGTTTTTCACTAGAGTTGAGAAGAATACTAATTCCTATGCATTGTTTCATGTTCGGTCTGCTCTGCAGGTCTTTGATATACTCACCCTACTCTAAAACGAGTTTGTTCTTTGTCCTAATTAGCTCAAATCCCAAGTAGTATATAGGTATCCTAGATCTTACATGCAAAGGTTTGATGCATTTTTCACAATTTTAATTTGGTCTAAGCTGCTTTCTGTAACCGCTGTGTTATCAACATAGATGACAACAATCACTAGTTCTTTATCACCTGTAGAATAGTGATGTATTGCATCTCAAGCTTTCAAAGCCCCAAGATTTAAAGGAATCTTTCAGCCTCTTAAACCAGGCTTTTAGGGCTTATTTTGAACCATACAATGCCTTTCTTAACTTGCATACATGATTAAGTTTGATCGAGTTAACAAATCCTTTAAGTTGCACTATGTACACTACTTCTTTCAGATCTTCATTAAGGAATATTTTATTAACAAATTCCATCTATGGCTTACAGCAAAGCTAAGGATCGTTCTAATTGTTGAGGCCTTTGAACATAGACTATAGGTTTCGTCATAGTCTGTATCTAATATCTGACGAAACCCTTTGCTACTAACTTAATTATGTACCTTGATATTGATCCATCAGGATTTTGTTACTCGTTGAATACCTATACATTTTCTACAACTCTCACTTTTAATGTGTATAGAACCAAAGATCACGTTTTGTTTTTTGTCCATGCCTTGTACTCTTCGTTCATCGCTTGACTCCACATTTTATCTAAAAGTTATGCATTCAAATCTAATAGCATTTCTTCTGTATTATTTTCATTAATAATGACAGTGTAGAGCTTAGGCTTTGAAATTCCTGCGGTTGTTCTAATTATCAGTGGGATGAATAGGCAATAGGTTGTAGTTTGATAGATGTCTTTGCACTTCTACTATGTTAATATGTGATCGCTGAAAGAGAAAAATGTCGTTGCTAAAAATTTTGGAAACATAAAAAATGTCGTTGCCATATCGTCGTTAAACAATTGTTGTGGTATCAAATAGCAATGCTAGTATCATGTCGCCACTATATAGTTTAGTGACAATGACCAAGTTATCACTAAATGTGACATTTTAGCTACAATACTTTCATCACAAACAAGTGTAACTGACACCATTAAAGGTTCGATTTCTAGGATGACAAAAAAATTATTTGTGATGAGATAATATCAGTGCTATATTTACATTTATAAAGACAACATTGCTAAATCCTTTAGTGATTTGCTACTAAAATTAGGCATTTTACAATATTATTGCTTTGGCGACGATTTTAAATTTATTTATAAAAATTGTATCTTTATAAATAAATTTATATAAATTTATTTTATTAAAATTTTTTCCTCTAAATTTTTAATTCTATTATTAGTTGTGTTGATGTACAAAGTTAACGGGAGGTCTTGATAATGTGGAAGTTCTTAAGTTGACTTTGGACACCAAACAACAATGTGAATAGCATTGACCTTGCATCCTTACTAATATGTAAAGGAGTTCTAAATGATACTGAATTTCTCGATATAAAAATTTTGATACTTGACAAAAAGATAAAAAAAGTGGGGTAATTCTAAATTTTCCCTTTCTGTTTATTCAAAATATAATCACCCCCTCCCTTTTTTGTTAGTAAAATCTCATCCATTTATTTTTTGTAATTGATGGCTTAAATTTTACCAAAAAAAAAAAAAAAGAGGGGAGTGATTGTATTTAAGGCAAATGTTAGGGGGAATTTAGAATTCCCCTAAAAATAAGTAGAAAATGAGTGGAATAGAGATAAGATGTTTTTTAATACTCTCCGAAACTTGTTTCTTGTTTAGTTGTTAAGGGATAGAGAGTCTTTAAATTTTTTCTTTCTGTTGAAAGTAATCTCTTTTTATATTAGAGTAATGGCATTTCTTTTAGGTTTTGCCCACTAATATGAACATCAAAGAATAGGAGTGATTTAATAGTCTACGAGAGGATAGTATACACAATAGATGATTATTATCTTGATTTGATTGCACCGTCATCATTATTTGATATGGCCGTAGATTATCTCTTGTACACACAATAGATGATTAATACAAGGCTAGGACAACTTGACTTTGAGGAGTGGGGGATTGTGTAGTCAATGACACATGTCTATTTTTAAAGCACTCCTATTTTTGACTAGATTAAGCGATTAGAGTTGCCCTTGGAGCTGGGGATAACGGGTTTCACCTTAGGTATAGGTTCATAAAGGATCAATACAAGGGCACATTGTCTTGTTACACAAAGAGTTGCTTGAGAAAAATGGGGCCTCGTGTTCTTAGGTCAGGGTCTGATTGATTTTTCCTGATTACAAGCCCAGTGCTTGACCCGTTGATTGTTAATGGTAGCTCAATTTTACCCTAACATCCAGTTCTCTCAATTTTGAATATGAAGTCCTTTACTTTTATTGAAAATTGATTTATGGTTGGAGACATGGCATCATGCTAAGTGCTTGTCGTAGAATTCTTTTTTATGAGAGGAGTGCGTATGGGATTTTATTTTGCTGATTTGAATTTGCTACATCATCAATGCCTTCTTTACGTTCTTTATTGCGTAAGATGGTTCTGAGTAATCCACCACGTGACCAGTCTTGATTTGGCTTGGACTGACTTATTCATTTTCGTCAGCGTTACTTAAGAGTAGCCTTGGGATATACAGAGGCTATCCATTTCTTCGCAGATGGATGCGTCTCTTCGTTCATTAATTGCGTACCTCGTTCGAATGATTGTGCCTTTAAAGCTAGTTTTGAGGTGGCATAACCGGGTCCTTTAATTTTGTTAACCATCCAACACTTCATCATTTTCCATTCTCAGTATATCTCTTCATTTTTATCACGTTGCTTTGGTACCCAAGACGGTTTTAATGCAAGGGCTATCGTAGCTTCATTTGGTACGTCCATACACCAACACCCTAGGATGAGGTCCTTTCTTTTTTAAATAAGGCATCGTTTCTCCTTTGGAAGCTCATTACACTATTTATGCCTGTGTAGTGTTCTCTCTTTAAAATAGTTGTCTAACATATTGGATTGGTTCATAAATTATACTGACTCGACCCATAAAAAAAAAGATTCGAATTAGTCTGAATTATTATTCACAATATTTAGATCGATTTTGAGTCAATATAAACGGTTCGATCCAATTTTAAAATTCTAAAACCGTAAAATCGAATCATAACATATCCGAAATCATTTCGGGCCCGTCTGTTTGATATCGAGTTGAACTAACCCGATCCGTCGACTCAAGCCAAGTTAAATTTTTTTAAAATGATCGTTGCACAATCCCCTCCCCCCCCAAAAAAAAAAAAAAAACTATATAAACCCCCCCTCCCCCCCTTTATAATTTTACAAAAAATTACTTTTATTAAATCTTCAATCTTCTTCTTCAATCTTCAATCTTCAATCTTCTTCAATTTTCTTCGCAAGGATCTACAATTATTGTATTAAGGTTAGCGGTATTAATTTAAAATTTATTATATATTAAATTATATTATTGTTATTATTATTATTATTATTATTATTCATTTGGGTATTAATTTTTATTAAATTAAAATTTTAATTTTCATTATATAATAATAATAATTATTATTTTGAATTATTATTATTATTTTATTTTATTATTAATTTGATTTTTAAGTTTTATTAAATTAAATTTTTAATTGTCATTATTATTATTATTATTATTA
>JAVXUL010000016.1:9191130-9211425 GCA_035590515.1 Trichilia minutiflora | reverse complement strand
GGATGCAACCAAGCCATTTGGACCAATTAAAATCAAACACAAAATCAAAATAATTCTAGGGCATATACACTAACATTTCTTACACCAAACAAGGAGTAGCTCATGGTGGAGGAGCGGTGTTTGGTATTGTGATTGGATTTGGATAGCTCCCAAGCTGCCTACGTACCCCCCTTCTTCTCTCTTTTCTCCTTCTTCGTCTCCTTCCTTTCCATGGTTCTCTCTCTCTTCTGGTTCTTCTTCTTCTTCTTTATTTTTTCTCTTTTTTTTAGTGGGGGTAACAAGCCACATGTAGTTCTCTTTTCGATAGAAGAGTTCCTAATTTTATAAGGGAGATGGTAATATTACAAGTTAGAGTGGCAGGGTGGTAATCCCAAGGAGTAATAAGGCAGTTGTCATTAAATAGGTTAGGGCCACACTATTGACTTGGCAGGGAGTGTACTGAGCAGGCCTCAAATTACCACCAACAATGTGCACCCCCTAACGAAATAATATAACAACTTTTAAAAGGGGCCCTCACTTGGGATACCTTTAAGCCAACTACTATGGTCAGTAGTAGACTAAAAAGTTGACCATTTTTTGACAAAGAAGCCAATGACTCTTTTTTTAAAATTAAGAGGACTTAATGTTGGAGAGAAAAACACCTACTACTAAATGATAGAAACAGGGCTCTAGCCATGTGGTTAAGGAAGTCTAACCAAAACGTTGACATAAGAATCGAGTCAATGCCATACTTTTAGTCAACAGAAGTGAACACTTGTCCCCATGATCACTCTGACCACATTATCATCCTTGCCATATAGTCGAAGCTCAAAACTCATCCAAGTAACCTACTTTCAAGGCTAATGCCTTGTTGACGTCATTATCCTTGACCAGAGATTAGAAGTATTAGCAAAATCCATTAAGATAAACATTTCAATAACACCCAAGAGTATACCTAGGTAGAACATCAAGATTTTTCTTGCTTAGCCAGGAGCCACCTTTTTCCAACTCGTTTTTGACAACCGTTGATTGAAAACACCAAAAATGAGAATACGATGAAGGAGGTTATGTGTCCTGCTCTACGTATGCACTCCTCTTCTTAATTTTCACACAGTATTGTTGCATGTTATATTGCTTCTTGTGTGTGTCAATGGGATAGAGAAAGCACAGGGGAATGTTAGTAATATAATCAATTAGTTGAAGTTTGCACGCAACCCTCTTGTAGAAACACAAGTCAATCCCATTCTCTAATGACCACACGAGCATACTTTTGAGGAATGGTAATTACACTTATAAAAGAAGGTTAAATTTGACAATAAAGGGGTTATCTTTTTTCAACACTTAAAACACTATTTATCATCTTCTTCACTCTTCATTCTCTCTGTAAACATTTAAATGATAACACAAAAAAATATCCCAACCCTTATCTTTCTCTTTTTTTCCTTATTACCTTGTCTCATTGTTCTTTACTGACTCAGATATTAGAATTTCTTTATTTGAAAAATAGTATTACTCTAAGTTTTTTTTAAGTTTTTTTTGTGTTTGCAGGTATCAAGAGTATAGTAACCATTAGGTCTTTGTTAAGTGGTGCTCGAAGTCAATTCTATGGTTGTTTAACTAGAATAATAACCCTTAAATTTTGTACGTCAATAATGTAAATTAATTTTTTATATACTTATAAAATTAGAAGAATGCAATAGATACAAATTTTTTGTATAAATTTTTGTATACAAGTTGATGTATTATGATAGTGTTGGTTTTCACTTAATTCACATTATTGGTTATTATTAATTATATTAACTAATCAATTCATAAACATGAATTTGTATAAAAAATTTATATGCTTAGCATTATTTATAAAATATTTATTTATTCAAATTTTGTTAACAATTAAACAAATACACTTAGAAATTTAATATCAAAATATTCTAAAAATAATCAATTATAGATACTGTGATAATTCATAGTTATAATTTATTGCTAACCAATTTAAGAAAATAAAAAATAATTTTTAATTTTACAAAGAATTTTTTAAATTAATAGTAAAAAAATTAATTTTTTATGTTTAAATCTTTTTAAATCTTAATTTTTTTTTATAAATAAACAATTATTTAGTTTTGATACTAAAATAAAGTTTAGAATTTAAATAAAAATTATACATGGGTAAAATAAATGAGTGTTAAAGTAACATTATTTCACATATTTAAATTAAAATTGGTCAAAATAATAATCAACAACATAGATATTTTTGTAAATGAAAGAATTATTAAGGTTGGGGTGTTAGGCAGACTCATCCTTTAATTTATTGGTCAATAAAAATACGACGTGGGTTCACAAAATGTAAACGGGCATGTGTTGCGGGCCGGATACGGGTTATTCAAACCCGGATGTTTGGATTTTCATTTTTTGTTTTTTAAGTTTATTGAAAACTTAAATTAAATTGTAAACAAAACGAAAATATAAAATAAAAGTGGAAACCTTACCTTCGGTTTTGGAAACACCCGCAGACACCTCACAAAATCCAAGCAGTTAACCAAACTGGCTACGACCAGAACACAGTAGCTGCGTATATCTCAGATCTCGGCATTGCCACCGCCGTCTTGCCGTCGCAGGTAGCAACCGACTCACCCAATCGAATCACTTATTCATTGTTAGGTTTTGTTATGTTTGTCGGAATCTTGAAATATTTATATTTGGATTTTTGAGTTTTAGTATTATGATTAAGTTTGCAGGAAATATGTCTACCGAATGTTGATTTGTGATTTATCATGTTGTGATATTTATTTGGTTACAGTAGGATTATGAAAATATAGCGTAATTGGTACCATTAAAAAATAGTAAAAATTAAATTGGTTTTCGATATATTTGGTTAAGGATTATAAGTTGCTACTCTATATAAAATAAATTAATAAAAGGAACAAAAAGTGAACGAACTCTTTGAGTTTCAATTTAATTATTTATTCAAAACAATTTATCAATAGAAAAAACTTAAGGGTGTTACTGTTTTTTGTGAAATTGTGCAAAAATGATTAAAATTGTCTACTTAATTTAAGTGGGCTTCTTGGCATAAAAGCAGTATGTCCAGGAACTTATTGTCCGTTTACAAGTTATAAATTGGTTAGCTGACTCAACAGGTAAAACCAGGTTTTAAAATATCTGGATATCTGTAGATGGTAAAACTGGGCCGTATCTGGATTTTGGCCATCCTTGGTTGGCTTGCAAATAATAATCTTACTTCTATGTTTTGATTAGTCTTGTTGATTGGTTTAAATTAATTTTTGTACTCGCTTCTGTATATAATATATGTGTATTGTGCACAATTTTGTTCCTTAGGGACGATTTCCTTAGAATTTATTATATGCCGTCTGCTTTTGCCTTGCTTTTGAATGTATAAGTATCATTTGTGTTTTCTTTTTCCTAGAAACTGTCATATATTTGGTCAATTACATTTAGCATGTGGCTCTGCGGATAATTTAGGTTTTCAACCAATGGGAAAGGACTCTAAACCAAAGGATGCAGGAGGGAAGGGTAAAGGAAAACAAGTAGCTGGTGGGGCTGCTGAGAGTGCTTCAAAGGGTAAAGGAAAAGGGGGAAAGGCTGCTGATGGGCTTGGCACCTGCACATATGTTAAAGGTCTATTATTTTTAGCTGCTTAGTTTGAGAAATTTTTCATTAATCTGATTGCTTTCTGTCAGACCCTTCGTGCTATATATATCTCCTTTAGTATATCGAAGAAAATCTTCAATCTGCTCTGAAGAGAGTTTTGATTGAAGGTAAGAGAGAGAGAGTAGTGATCTTACGTACGGATACCGTCAGTTTGTGAACTGAGTGTATTTTTTTCATTTTGGTCCTTGATTTTCTTTTAGCGAGGCATATATTATGTGAGAAGCAAGGGAAGATCAATGAAGCTTACAAGAAACTGGATGATGGTTGGCTTAGCAATGGGGATAAGGTTCCACCAGCAGAGTTTGCAAAGGTAAAGTTAGCAGAAAATATTATTTGTGAATGTTCTAGATAATCATAAACATTTGAGTCAATAATATCAGTAATAACAATCGTTAGAAAGGATGTATGCATTTCCTAAGTTTTGTGCATAGAAGCAAGAAACCTAGTTCGGCTTAGGTAAGAATGTCTTTGGCTGGATGTCAATGTTTGCTCCTCCCTTTTGCCTTTTCCCAGATAGCTGCAGAATATTCAGAATGTCCATCAGGGAAGAAGGGTGGGGACCTTGGATGGTTTCCTCGTGGCAAGATGGTTGGTCTATTTCAAGATGTTGCCTTCAACACTCCCGTTGGAGCTACCAGTGCACCCTTCAAATCAACGTATGCTTTTAAATCTCTTTTTATTGAAGCTTTACATCAGCAAGTTTTATGGCGTATTTTGGTGTGTAACTGTATTATCGCAGCACATACTAGCTTATTTATTTTGCATTCTTTAATGCAGGCACGGATACCATGTAATCCTGTGTGAAGGGAGAAAGAATTGATGGAACTTAGTATCCGAAATCAAATGAAAGGAACATGGGAAACGGAGAACATAAGAGATGAAAAATAATACTTTTGTACATTAAACATGTGAATGTGGCTTATCATGATACTTTCCTTATCAGAACTTGAATGTTATATTGTCTTGCGGTATGATATATAATTGAATGCTGATATGTTTGTTTATCTGCGTAAGTTCACTTTTGTTCATGGTAGAAAATTGGAAATTTATCCCAGAATTATAGTGGGATGTTGCTTTGACTTAGCCTGTGTTACTGCCATAAATGGGGTTGTAAATTAGGCTGTGACTATGTGGCATGGCACGAATTTTTTCAGCTAAATTATGCTTTTGTGTTGGATATAGGAATGACAAAAGTCCAGAATTGGGCCGGATATTGATAGATCCAAATCCGGACGCAGATGAAAAAGGTGAACCCGCGATTTGGGTTTGTATTTAAATTTTGCAGTGCGGATGCGGATTTTTGAAATCCGGGATATCCGAATATCCGGATATTCGTAAAAATTTAGATTTTCAGTTTGTCCATTGTTTTTCTTCATTTTACAACTAGTTCCGTAATTTCATCTTCAAACCCACATAATATATTTTGTCCATCAAGTTAGCAGAATCTAGAAACACCATTTTTAGTATGAAATGTAAGCTACAACAAAGACAGTATTTACCATGTAACCTCGAATATTTCAAGGCAAAACCTGTAGTTGATAAAGCTCCAATAACACTTCAAGCAACACTAGAATTCACAGCTCCCCTAGCAATCTTCAACTAAAAGGAAAGAACTAAGATAAACTTAAATGAACATCCATTATATGAACACAACAGTCTATCTTTCACCATTAAATAAACATCAGAAAACCATAAAATAATACTTAAATGACATTTTCAAAAGATTGAAAACCTACTAAATGTAGATGAACAAAAGAACTAAATAAATAAAAATTATAGACAAAAATAACAAATTAAGATACAAAGATGGAAGAGCTACTGATGAGAATTAAGTAGGACGAGCGCATCAAGTAGGGTCTGCAGACAAGAATCCTTTGAGCATGCCATCAGAGTGACACTCATTTCAGGTTAAGAGAATAAAAGAAGCATTAAACGGGTTTGTTCGAGAAAGTTGGGCTAATTATGCAAATATAACTCATGGAAAAGAAGACTCTTATAAATTTGGTCCAAGTCAAAGAAATGGGCTAAGAAGACAAATGAAAAATGTAATGGGTTATTGGGTTCGATTTATTATAGGCTTTTGACTAATTTATAATTAGCTTCTATAGGTTATTTCATTTAATAAGTTAGATGAGTTAGTTATAAGTTAGGTGGGTATGAAGTGTTTTAGTTAATAAGGTGAGCATTTAATAAAGTTAGGTGGATAAGAAGCTTCCTTTGTAAGACTTTGAAGCATTTGTTTTGCCTATAAATAGGCAAGAGATGTTGTTTACAAAAAAAAAAAAAAAAGATGGAAGGTTGATGAATAACATTTTCTATGAGGTTTTTCTCTCAATTAGTTTTTGTAAAAACTTTCTTGCTTATCAAGGAAGATTAATTCTTCTTGTAGTGTCAATTTGATCTTATCGCTCCCAAGTCTTTCTTTTCTATGAGTGTGGCGATCACCAATATTCTTAACTCCTTGATTCCGGACTTTAAGATAGTCGAAAGGTCACAGATTTAAATCAGATTTTTTGGTTAGACTTTTTTGGGAATTCTAGTGTCATTCTTGATTTGTGGGTTTTGTTGCAATTGTGTACAAGGTTTATATCATATATTGGCATTGGGTCTTCTAGCATCATACGACGTGTGCATCAGTTGGTATCAAAGCCCGATTCTAATCAAGTTTCTATCTATCTTTTGTTTTTATTGTGTTCTTGAGTTATTCTTTGTACATTCATATTATTCTTGTTCTCTTGTTTGTTTTTCTTTAAAAAAAAAATCTAGTCCATAATCTATTTCATCCAATTCATTTGATTTCTTGTTTGTAATTTATTTTGACTTTTACTTTCTTGTTTTCATTTTTGTTACCAACAAATTTGTGTGTGCGATATTAGGGTGGTAGCGTGTGCAAGTTCAAATATAATCTTTGTTAGGAGATTGAAAAAAAAACACAACAAGGTGTGATTTTATGACACCTTGAAAGATTCTCGATTATGGGGTATTCATAATCCTTGAAGAATACCACATTAAAGAGTCAGACTTAATTTTCATTGTACATTATCTGAATTTTCTTTTTAAAAAATTTATAAAAGAAGAAGTTACAAAATTGAAGAGTGAAAATTTGAATAGCATTACTCATTGAGAGAGTGAATTGAAGTTTATTTAGGTTGGAGCTAATTTGTGGATAAAGAATGAAAATTGGCATAATTGAGGGTGGATATCGTAGGTACATAATTTGTGGCATCCTTTGCATTTTATTCTCGTTCTAGAGCTCCTTAGGTATTTTTTTCATGTTTCTGTTTCTTGTCACATTGTTCTCATTAATTCCATGTTTTATTTTCTTTTACATCAAATTGATGAATTTCTTCCTCCATTTAAGTGAGTTTAATTTCTTTAGGAATCTATTTAAGGAAATTGAGTGGTTAAAAGCAATAAGGTGAGCTCATTTGTGAGAAGAAAACAAGAGTGAATTAAGTGATCAATAACTTGAGTGAAATACATGAGCAAATGCTTGTGAAGTTCTTATTTTATTTGGATAGGTTAAAATGATGGCCCAAAAATGAATTGAATATGGTAATGACAATACCAAGAAGGGGGTGAATTGACTTTTCTAAAATTTCAAACTAAATGATTTAGCGGATATAAATGGTTTCCACTTAATCAATAAATCATAGATAAAACATGCAAATATTAATAATACAAATAAAAAATAATATGGTAAATAAAGCGATAGAGAAAGAAAGAGAAAAATACAAACTCAGTTTATAGTGGTTCGGCACAATCCAGCCTACATCCACTTTCTCAGCTTTCATCAGGTTGAGACTCTACTATCCTCTTCGTTTACATGGATCAAGAATAACCTAGATTATAACTTTTTCTTTAATAGTGAAGGATACCCAAACAAGTCTTACTTTTTACAGGTGGAGAGCAACCAAAATCTTACTTTTATAGGTGAAGAGTAACCAAATACAAGTTTTTTCTAAAGATGAAGTGTAACCTAAAAAGTAGCAATCAAATGCTAAAAACAATGAAGCTCTCTCTAACTAAAGCAGATATTCAATAATACTATGTATACAATATTTCTCTCTCTACACTTAAACTTAAAATAATTTCAAAGATAAGATGATGATTTTTTTTTATTTGTTTGCTTGAGTTCTTCTTATATTCTGCTTGAAAGATGTTGCTTTTAAAGATCTTTTTGATTTCCCCTAATGGTTCTTTGATTTTGCCATTAATGTCTGCATTTAGTGCAGTGAACTAGCGGTTATAGTCTTTGAGTTTGCCAAAGGTGTCGATATGTTCTTTAAAGTATCTGCCATATTTAAGTGTCTCACCATAAAGTGTCGATACGTTTTAATGTATCGTCTTCTTTAGATTTCTTCAGACTAAAGGTGTTGATGCCTCTCTCGAAGGTGTCGACATGCTTTCACGTAAGCTCTGAGAATTTTTGCTATAAATGTGTCAAAATGACTGTCAAAAGTGTCAACACGATTCATCTAGATTTTTGAATTTTGACACTTTATCTTCATTTTTTAAACCTGAAAAGAATATCTCTTTCCAAACAAGATCAAGTGAAAATATTTATCCAATAAAATTAATAACATATAATCATAAATTAAGCTTAATAAAGCACAATCAAAGTTTTACATCATCAATCAAATGTAAAACAATTAAACATAATAATTTAACAAATCATTTGTTCATTATTGAAAACACATATAGTCATCATCAAAAACACACACATGTTAATAGAAAATATGTCAAGTCCTAAAAATAAAGGTGTAACTGACGAAGAGGGTTCTATGGATATTTCGTTGGTACTCAAGGCCATACAATAAGAGTTAGGCCATATTAATATCAGATTTGATGACATGAGTGATCAATTGGAAAGGCAAAACAATACCATCAATGAGTTACGATAACAACGCGCCAGTCCAAGGCAAGATGGCATAGAAGAGCAAATTAAAGTCTAAAGATGTGAGCAATAACAAAAAAGAAGACAACACTACACTTCTTATGATTAGTACAAAACAAATGAGCATGATGACCATATTTTCATGACCAGGTGTGGTAACAATTGAGGAGGTAGGAGAGCTTTGAGAAGGAGAGAAAATTATGACCATGACTTGGGTAGCATCAAAAAGAAGATTCCTCAATTCCAAGGTAAAATCGATCTAGAAGTTTATTTAAAATGGAAAAAGAAAGTGAAGTTAGTCTTCGATTGCCATAATTACTCGGAGGAGAAAAAGGTAAAACTTACTGCCATTGAATTCATTGATTATGCTATAATTTGGTAGGATCAATTGTTTTATGTAAGAGAAAAAATAAAGAAAGACTTTTAGAAACATGGGCAGATATGAAGGCTATCATATGAAAAAGGTTCATTCTTATACATTACTATCAAGACCTATACCAAAGGTTACAAAGTTTAACCCAAGGTAATAAAACCGTAGAAGAATATCATAAGGAGATAAAGATGGTTAACATCTAGCAATGTGTGCTATAGTTTCTAAACGACAATAAAGAAAATCTTTATAGTTTTAATTGTATGTATCAAGTGGATCATGTTTCTTCGTCGACTAATCCTGACCAAATAAGTACTCACAAAAGGTCAAAATCCTTAACTCAGTATTTTTTTGAACTGTTAGTCATTCTACCTTGAATTTGTCATCACGAAACTCTATTATGTAACCTATTTTGAACTTCGATAGGATATTTAGATTTTAGACATTTATTGATGTTTAATTGAAAACTCGAATCCAGATCGAGTCAATGAAAACTTAAAATCCTGTTTACCAAGTCAGTGGATCCTATTTTGACAGTCATTTGCATCTCAATATAAATAACACATGATCAAATCGGTTTCTTATACAAGACATGATTAGTCTCGTATTTATATACCATATAATCATTTACATCCATATCAAATAATGATTATGATGCCTCAAGTCAAATAATTATTTTGCATACTAGTATAATCAAATGATGAATCATTGACTACACACATACTATGTGATTCATTATTTTTTTTATCACATTTGAAAAATAATTCTTTAATTATTAATCGATACTAATATCCTAGTGACATGACTTTCATGATTACCCACACTAATATTATCTTATGATTGTTATTGAAGATATTCAATGTACCAATTATAGTCGATACTATATACATAGGAAATAACTTAGATAATCAAATTATTTAGACATTTTATATGCATACTTCACTCCTTAGTATAATAAGAAAAAGGAAATAGCTTACACATATGAATAAGAAATAATTTCTTTATTAATGAATATATATAATACATATTACATAGTGATTTAATACAAAATATCCTAGAATCGATAACATGAATGATTTCTAATGTATATAACACTAATAAACTTCCACTTGCACTAAAGCCATTTGCTGTTATATCTTATACTCATCTTTTTAAGATGATAGTCCAGCTACTTCAATGTCATTACTTTAGTAAGTGAGTCAGTGACGTTGTCTGTTAAAGATATCTTCTGTGTAATAATCTCTCTAATACCAATAAATTCTCTCAAAATACGGTATTTAAGTTGAATATGTTTAGATTTCTGGTGTGTTCTCGATTTCTTAACCTGTGCAATAGCTCCAGTATTATGACAGAACACGCTTATCAAATAAGTAATGTTAGTAACTTTATCAAGTTCAGACATAAACTTTCATATCCAAATAATCTCTTTTATAATTTCCAAAGTAGCAATTTATTTAGCTTTTGTAGTATAATCAATTGTTGTGAAACTTTTTTAATTACAACCCTTCTATTACACAAAAAGATAAATTTAGATGTAGATTTTCTATCATCTACATCCTATTGAAAATATGAGTCTAAGTATCTATGGATGTTCAACTTTTAAGATTCATAACGTAAAATCAAATCCTTAGTCCTTTTTAAGTACTTAAGAATTGTTTCCACTATCGACTAATGTTTTTCCTCAAGATTAGCCTAATATCTGTTAGTAACACTTACAGTATAAGCTATATCAAGTCTTACATATAGCATAGCATACATCAAGCTATCAATAACTAATAAAAACCATTATTAAAGGGTAAAAGACCTCTCTTAGAGTTCTCTATATTAAACCTTTTCAATATACAACTTTTGGTATAATTCAATTATCTTTTTTGATCTATCTTTATATATCTTAATCTCAAGGATATAGGTTATATCTCCCAAATCTTTTATAGAGAAGGTTTTGGATAACTAGATTTTAACCTCTATCATCATGCCTATATCATTAGCCATTAATAATATGTCATCTGTATATAATATTAGGATTGTCACAACATGATTTTTAACCTAATTGTACACAAAAGGTTTATTTGAATTTTTGATAAAGCTAAATAATTTGATTGTCTCGTCAAACCAGATGTTCTAATTTTTTAAGGCTTAGTTTAATATATAAATAGATCAATGCAACTTGCATAGTTTATGTGATTAAGTAGAGGATACAAAATCAACAGGTTATTTCATAAATAGATTTTTCTCAATAAAACTATTGAGAAATGCTATTTTGACATCCATCTACCAAATCAAAAAAGTCTTTGCATAATCCAATCCTTGGTTTTGAGTATAACCTTTTACAACTAACCGAACTTTTTAGGTATTTACCTATCTATCTTTATGAATATTTCACTTAAAGATCTATTTACAATCGATTTTAGAGGATTAATAAGTATTTAAACTTAATTTATGTGTATGGATTCTATCTCAGAATTCATTACCTTTAGCCATTTTCTTGAATCTCTATCTAGGATAACTTTTTTATAAGTTTTTAGATCATTATTATTATCTACCTCTTCCACTAGGTAAGATTTAAAATCTTGCTTATTGAGAAGTCTATATCCCTCTGGGAGCCTAGGTATCCTAGTGGATTTTTAAGTTGGAACTGGGTTAACTATTACAGAGGGCTATTAACTGGATACTCTAGCATTAATATGATCGGCTTAAGTTTTTAAGAATTCTTCCTTAATCAATCTCTCTATTTGTACGACATTCTTTAACAAACTCTTTCTTTAAGAAGTATGCATTCTTACTAATCAAAGCTCTTTAATAAGAAAAAAGTAAAAGTAATATCTTAAATTATCTTTAGGATATCATGTAAATTGGCCTATCTTTGATTTAGTGTCAATTTTGTTAGATTTAATCTGCTTGACGTAATTTGGATAACCCTAAACTCATATAATTGAGGTTATATTTCTTTTCTCTTTTAAGGATTCTTAAAACTCAATACTCAAGTACTCATCTCTATGATCTGATTATAGAACTTTAATACTTTTTTTTGTCTATTTTTTGACTTCATTCTTAAATTATTTGAACTTTTCAAAGGATTTTGATTTATATTTTATCATATACATATACCCATACCGAAATGTATCATCAATAAAAGTAATGAAGTACTCAAATTCTCTTCTGGCCACTATACTAAATGGTCCACGTACATCTGATGTACGAGTCTTAATAATTCTTTAGCCCTCTCATTTTTAATTTTAAAGGGAGATTTGATTATTTTTTTTTGAAAACATGACTCATAGTTTAGATAGGATTTCAAACCTAATAAGATCAATGTGAGCCCCGTGTCCAGATCCTAAGGTATAACGATAAATTTATATTCTCATTGTTCATGCATCTGCATCCATCTCATACACTGTTTATGTGTCAACTCGATTTCGTGTTTATTTTGGAGATCTAAGTAGGTTATGATAATGTTTTGAGATCATGAATTCGGGGACCTCAAAATAATTAAAAGTTAGTTTTATTTTGAGTGGGACCCCAATGATATTTTTTAAATTTGAAGAACTCAAAGATGACCCTCGCTGTAGTGAGAATTTTTCTTCTCTACTGTAGCGAGTTTTCCAGCAACCCCCACTATAGCGAGAAATTTATTCTCCACTGCAGTGAGTTTTCCAAAAACCCTCGCTGCAATGAGAATTTTTCTTCTGCTGCAGCGCTGAGTCATGGAAATGCCCTCTATTTAAAGGGCCTTCTCCCTCTTTCTCTTATTCTTACACTTTCTCTCCTACGTTTTTTCTCCTCTCTCTATCTTTTACCCATATTTTGTCAAAATCTTGATCTCTCATCACCATTCACTTGTATTCTCTTGTTCTAACACTCTACGAACTTGGATTTGGGGATAGGAGCACAGAAATCAAGGGGGGAAGTTAGGGTTTCAGCTTCAAATTTGGGGTTTTCTGAGTTCTGAGCAAAATCAAAGCAAGCTAACGATACCATGAGATAATGCGCAACATTTGTAACCTATCTATACCTTTCATTTTGTTTTTTATCGAATTTTTATAAAATGGGTTTTACTGTTTATCTGGGTAGATTTCGACTAGATTTACAGCCCATATTTGGTTTTTATCTTTATTTAGGTTGTAGTGAAGTCGGGTAAGTTGATAGGATAAGAGAAATGTGAAAATGGAGAATTTTGGTAGTTATAATAGTAATTGGGTTACTGTTTTGGAAAGTATGTGGGGTTCACGTATCAAAATTATGAAATCTAGTTGAAATACAATAGTTTAGCTATTATGGGGGTTCTAGGTGCGAAGGGATGGATAATCGATTGTATAACAAGGGTTTTATCCGATAAAGTGTGTTAGTCGATTTTAGAAATCCGGGTTAACATGCATTGCACGCTTACGAGTTTTACTCGTGTTTTAGAAATATGTATTGACATGGTTTATCACATATGTGTTAGAAGACAGTACACAAGCAAGTAATCTGCGTGACGTGCTGAGAAATAAGGAGAATTAGGGAATGTATACCCTCTCTAAGTAGTGAGTGAACAATCCTATGTTTTATTGTTTTTAATACAAGCTTTAAATATTTTAAATTTCCTTATAAGTGTTTTATTGAGTTATATTACTTTGACAATGTTTTCTAATAATCTTAAATATATATAAAGGTTTTACATATATACTAAGTCTTTTATGTTTAATATTGTTATTTCTTATATCTATTGCTTTTATTATAAAAGCTTATCCTCGTATTTTTGTGTTGAAATGTTTTGGATAAATGATGGCCAGAGGCCAATTGCAAACTAAATTCCATTGTGTATAACTTTCAATATGAATTGAATTGGTTATGATTTATTGATGATTATTAAGATCCTTGTGGATTTATTGAATTTGTATGAGTACATGGATATATGTATACATGTTGGTGATAACAGCTATGAGAGCCGGGTTTATTGACTGTAGCTATAGGGTGAGGTAGCCTAGGATCATCCTGATAAAGGGGTCGCCTAGGTGAGTGAAAATTCATAGATGGAGGTGATGTATGGATTATGTTATTGTAATGTAATTTGATCACCTGTGAGTCTCGTCGGGTTAGTCATGGATGTTACCATATGGCTAACTCAAGGCGAACGTCAGTGGTAGGCTTGTTTTTCTAAATAAGTTATGCGTTGATTTATTTCTTGTATACCAAGATAGATTTTTATAAATGGTATGTTTTATTTGTATTTAAATCCCACTGATGGTCTCGGGATGTCCAGGACCAAGGTAATCACTGAGAAAGGTAGTCAGCCCAATAATTTTAGATATATATTTTAGAGTTTTCAAATTAAATAAAATTTCTTGAACCAGGTTGTTTATAATGTTTTTAAACTGAGCTTTCCTGATATGGATTCATTGTTATTAATTTATTTAGACTATAGTTCACTCACTGAGTATACTCTCATATACTCACCCCACTCACTCTCTAGTTTCAAGTCCGGATAGTTAGTAACGAGTGGAGGTGATGATTCTTCCAGGTTAGAGGACCATTAGGTATATGATAAGTCAACTCGCTCAGATTGATCTGTAGTCCACTTGAGTCTGTTGATCATTTTATTTTGTTTATTAAACTTTTTAGGAATTACAAAGATATTTGTTAAAAATATTTGGATTTTATTTTGGGAAGATTGATTCCCACAGATTTATGTCTGGACGAACATTTTATATATTGATTTATACATATATATTTTGAAGTGTTTGAGGTTTCTTGAGAAATGTTCCGAAGTTCGGGTGTTTGGTTGGATTTATATTTGGGAGTGTTATATGAATGTTTTTGAAAACAAGTTTTTAAAAGGCCTTACAGGCTCTTAGGACGTATTCTATGTGATTGAATATACCCTGGGAGTTTGTAATGGTATCAGAGTATTTTATTGGTATAAGTTGAGATATGATAATTTTATTGGTATCAGAGTATTTGATTTAAAAATGATTTTAGAACACCCGAACTTGTTTTCATACTATATTTTCAAGTATTATACATGATTTTATTATTTTATAAAGTTTTTCAATGGACTAAGTGAGTCGAGTCATTGGAAGCATCACCACCATGTTAATTCTGTACGATTGAATTTCGTGCTCTTTTATAGTTGTAATATCTTCGAGATTTAGGCAAGGCTGAGGTAGACAGCGAAGAGAAATCATGCTCTATGTCGACGAGGAGGTTACTTTGTATATACCCTAATATAAACCTAAGGAACAACCTGAACCTTCTCCACCTCAGTATCAGCAACCGGGAATAGGAATGCCTCCGCATATGACTCCTGAGGCATGGGTTGCCTTTATGGCTTATTAGAATGCTCAAGCTGCAGTTTCTGTAGGTAGAAGATCAGGAGTGGGCAGTTTGTCCATAGCATCTCGTGGTGCTCAGAGAACTCGAGATAGAGTTCAAACTCGAGTGTTTACTTTGGACTAGGAGCAAGTACAGATTAACTCAGATGTGGTGACCAATATGGTTAAGATTTTCGATCAGCCTGCATATGCATTAATAGATCCGGATTCTAGTAGGTCTTTTATCAATATTGCTTTAGCGCCTCATACTAGCATCGCATTGTCACCCTTAGACCATGAGATCGTGGTCCACACCCCTCTAGGCCAAAAGTTATTGAGAAAGACAGTGTTTAGAAACTATATTGTAGTGGTGAATAGAGTAGAGCTGGTAGCAGATTTGATTCCTCTGAGAATGGAAGATATTAATGCGATAATGGGGATGGATTGGTTATCAAGACATCGAGTAATAGTAGATTGCTTCACCAAGCAAGTTGTATTCAGAAAACCAGGGGGATCAGAGATAGTTTTTACAGGTGAGCAGAATATTTTGTCTAGTAGCATAATTTATGCTATGGAAGCTCAGAAACTAATAAGAAAAGGGTGCCAAGGGTATTTGACACATGTTATTAATACAACTGTTTCTGAGTACACAGTTGATCAAGTTCCAGTAGTAAGAGAGTTCTCGGATGTGTTTCCAAATGAATTACTAGGAATGCCACCACAACAGGAATTCGAATTCAGTATTGACTTAGTTTCTGGTACTATGCCAATCACAATGCCGCCTTATCGTATGACGCCAACTGAACTCAAGGAATTGAAGTTGCAACTTCAGGAATTGATTGATAAAGATTTTATCTACCCTAGCATATCACCCTGGGGTTTGTCGGTGTTGTTTGTTAAGAAGAAGGAAGAAACTCTACGGTTGTATATAGACTATTGACAGTTGAATCAGGTCACTATCCAGAATAAATACCCACTGCCAAAAATTGATGATTTGTTTGATTAGTTGCAGGGAGTGAGCGTGTTCTCAAAGATTGATTTAAGATCAGGGTATTATCAGCTACGAATTAAGGAGAGTGATGTATCCAAGACAGCCTTCTGAACATGTTATGGTCATTATAAGTTCCTTATAATGCCGTTTGGGTTAACTAATGCCCCAGTTGTATTCATGGACCTCATAAATTGAGTATTCTATCCATATATTGATAAATTTGTGATCATTTTTATTGATGATATTTTGGTTTACTCAAGAACCAAGAAGGAACATACTCAGCATCTGCGGATCGTACTGCAGACACTGAGAGAAAGAAGGTTGTATGCAAAGTTTTCAAAATGTGAGTTTTGGCTTTGAGAAGTGGTGTTCTTAGAACATGTAGTCTCAAGAGAAGGAGTCTTTGTGGATCCTTGTAAGGTTAAAGCCATTATACAGTGAGAGAGGACTAAGAACGTTACTGAGATCAGAAGTTTCTTGGGATTGGCAGGTTACTACAGTAAGTTTGTTGAAAACTTTTCTTTGATAGCTGCTCCTTTGACACATTTAATGAAAATGATGTTAAGTTCGAATAGGATGAGAAGCGTGAGCATAATTTTCAAGAATTAAAGAATCGTCTTACCTCAGCTCTAATGTTAACATTGCCTATGCCTGAAAAGGGATATGTAGTTTTTAGTGATGCCTCTAGACAAGGTCTAGGCTGTGTATTGATGCAGAATGGGAAGGTAATTGCCTATAATTCAAGATAACTCAAGAAGCATGAGGAGAAGTATCCGACCCATGATCTATAATTGGCAGCAATTGTTTTTACCCTGAAGATTTGGAGACATTACCTATACGGAGAGAGGTATTAGATTTTCACTGATCACCAGAGTTTGAACTACTTGCTCACACAGAGAGAACTGAACTTGAGACAAAGGATATGGCTTAAAGTAATCAAGGATTATGATTTGGTGATTGACTATCATTCGAAGAAAGCCAATGTAGTGGCAGACGCTTTAAGCAGGAAGTCTTCAGTAACAATGGTGTATGTCCGGTTAGCATACCTTCTATTGTTACTAGAATTGAAGAACCTTCAAGTGATATTAGAGTGTGGTCAAGATGGCTCATTGCTAGCCAATTTTATTGTAAGACCGACACTGAGAGAACAGATAAAAAAGGCAGATGTAGGATTCAGAATTTATAAAAATTTGCTAGAGAATCATGAATGATGAGGGTGGAGAATTCTATATTTCTAAGGATAGAATTCTAATATTTAGAGGTAGGGTATGTGTACCCTCAAATGATAAACTAAGGAATACCATTTAAAGGAAGCTTATTGTTCGGCTTTTGCGATGCATCCTGGTAGCACTAAAATGTACAAAACCATCAGAGAAAATTTTTGGTGGTCTGGAATGAAGAAAGATATAGCAGAATTTATTGCCAGATGTATGACGTGTCAGTAAGTTAAAGATGAACATCAGAAGCCAACAGGAACGCTTCAGCCACTACTTATACCAGAGTGAAAATGGTAGTATATTACCATGGATTTTGTGGTAAGACTACCTGTAATATGGGTGATTGTAGACAGGTTGACTAAGTCTGCACACTTCTTGCCCATCAGAATTAAGTATCTAGTTGAGAAATTAACAAAGTTGTATGTGGTAGAGATTGTATGGTTGCATGGCATACCTATAGCAATAGTGTCAGATCGAGATCCTCAATTTATATCTTGATTCTAGCCTAGTCTTCAGAGAGCCATGGGTACAAGATTGAACTTCAGCTCAGCATTTCACCCTCAGATGGATGAACAATCAGAAAGAACCATCCAAATACTAGAAGATATACTAAGAGGGTGTGTATTAGAATTTTTAGGAAGTTAAGATCAGTATCTACCTTTTTCTGAATTTGCCTAAGACATCAGTTATCAGTCCAGCATAAGAATGACCTCATATGAAGCTCTTTATGGAAGAAGGTATATAACTCCTTAATGTTAGGATGAAGTAGGCGAAAGAAAACTAAATGATATTGAGTTAATTGAAGCCACCACTGAGAAGGTGAGGATTATCCATGAGAGATTGAAGGTAGCTTAAGACAGACAGAAGTCATACTTGGATAACATATGAAGAGATTTGAAGTTCGATGTGGGTAAGCAAGTGTTCTTGAAGGTGTCACCCTGGAAACGGGTGATTCGATTTCAAAATTGAGGAAAACTTCACTCAAGGTTTATTGGACCTTTCAAAATTATTGAGAGAATCAGTCCAGTACCAAATAGATTGGAACTACCGCTAGATATGCAGAGGATTCAAGATGTTTTTCATGTGTCCATATTGAAGAAATATATTCTTGACCCCTCTCATATTATCGAATTACCTCTTCTTGATTTAAGAGAAGATTTGAAGTGTAAGCTGCAACCAGTGGCTATCCTTGATCATCAGGAACGCATACTGAGAAGCAAAATCATTCCTATGGTGAAGGTTTTGTGGAGGAGTGATGCTATTGAAGAGATCACATGGGAATTTGAACTTCAGATACAACGTTAGTATCCTCAACTCTTCCAATACTAAGGTACGTTAAATTTTGAGGACAAAATTCTTTTAAGGGGGGTAGATTTGTAAGCCTCATGTCCAGATCTCAAGGGTATAACGATAAATTTATATTCTCACTGTTCATGTATCTGCATGCATCTCGTACACCGTTTATGTGTCAACTTGATTTCGTGTTTATTTTGGAGATCTGAGTAGGTTATGATAGTGTTTTGAGATCATAAACTCAAGGACCTCAAGTAATTAAAAGTTAGTTTTATTTTGAGTAGGACCCTAATGATATTTTTCAAATTTGAAGAACAAAAAGATGACCCCCGCTGCAGTGAGAAAATTATTCTCCATTGCAGCGAGTTTTCCAGAAACCCTTGCTACAGTCAGAGAATTTTTCTTCAGCTGTAGCGCTGAGTCACTGAAATACCCTCCATTTAAAGGGCCTCCTCCCTCTTTCTCTCATTCTCACACTTTCTCTACTATATTCTTCCTCCTCTCTCTATCTCTTACCCATATTTTGCCAAAATCTTGATCTCTTATCACCATTCACTTGTATTCTCTTGTTCTAATACTCTATAGACTTGGATTTGGGGATAGGAGCGTAGAAATCAAAGAGGGAAGTTAGGGTTTCAGCTTCAAATTTGGGGTTTTCTGAGTTCTAAATGAAATCAAAGCAAGCTAACGATACCATGAGGTAATGCGTGACATTTCTAACCTATCTATACCTTTCATTTGATATTTTATCGAATTTTTATAAAATGGGTTTCACTATTTATCCGGGTAGATTTCTGCTAGATTTATAGCGCACATTTGGTTTTCATCTTTATTTAGGTTGTAGTGAAGTCGGGTAAGTTGATAGGATAAGAGAAATACGAAAATGGAGAATTTTGGTAGGCATAAACAGTAATCGGGTTACTGTTCCGACAAGTGTGTGGGGTTCATATATCGAAATCATAAAATCGAGTCGAAATACGATAGTTTAGCTATTATGGGGGTTTTAGGTGGGAAAGGATGGATAACCGGTTGTATAACAAGGGCTTTATCCGATAAAGAGTGTTAGTCGATTTTAGAAATCTGGGTTAACATGCATTACGCGTCTACGAGTCTTACTCATGTTTTATAAATATATATTGACATGGTTTATCACATATGTGTTAGGCGACGATACACAAGCAAGGAATCCGAGCGACGTGCCGAGGACTGATGAGAATTAGGGAGTGTATACCCTCCCTAAGTAGTGAGTGAACAATCCTATATTTTATTGTTTTTAATACAAGCTTTAAATATTTTAAATTTCCTTATAAGTGTTTTATTGAGTTACATTACTTTGACGATGTTTTTTAATAATCTTAAATATATGTAAAGGTTTTACATATATGCTAAGTCTTTTATGTTTAATGTTGTTGTTTCTTATATCTATTACTTTCATTATAAAAGATTATCCTCGTGTGTTTTGTGTTGAAATGTTTTGGATAAATGATGGCCGGAGGCTAATTGCAAACTGAATTACATTGTGTATAACTTTCAATATGAATTGAATTGGTTATGATTTATTGATGATTATTAAGATCCTTGTGGATTTATTG
>JAVXUL010000016.1:9173928-9191030 GCA_035590515.1 Trichilia minutiflora | reverse complement strand
CATATAATAGCACCATTATTTTATAATATTTATAAGATAAATATTGAATTATAAAATGATGAAAAATATGAAAAAAAAATATATGACTTTTGGGTCCTTCTCTTCTCCAAAACGTGGGCAGTTATGGGAGATACTTGGAGAGGGTTTCAAGTGAAGATAGTCCATGTTTTTGGGCTTGATCTTTATCACAAATGAAAGCTTGCAAGGTATGCACGTAAACCCCTTCATTTAGCTTCATTTTGGCATTTTGTTTTGTTCATTTGAATGCATAAATTTAGAGCAAGTTTCCTAAGAAGAAAACTTACATTTATGCATGTATTAGACCATTAGAAACCAACAATAGATTCATTATCATTTGAGAGAGATTAGTGATTATGATTAAGAATTAGGCAGCAATACATGAAACTCATTAATTAATTGATTGTAGTTATATTGAATTCCATTTGTCGGTGAAGCATTTTTTAGGATGGTTTGTGATGTTGGTTCAATAGTATTCAATTGAATAATTTCATCAATTTTAAATACTCAAATAATGTTTAAGCTAATACACTTTGATAATTAATATAATTTAATTTTTGAGGGACAATCTCTTAATTTATCATTGTATTGCTTGTACGACTTGTGCACATATGAGATCGAGTTGCCAACTACTCAAACGAGTGGTTGGCATATTAATTAGATGTTAATTTTTTTAGTTCTTAAAATAATTAAATACATTATATCTCACTATCTTATTAATAAAATTCGTATTATTACTTAATATAGAAGTTAGGATACAATTAAAAAAGGTAGTATTCAATTTGTATAATATGTAATTGCGAATTGAAATATGATTGCATTTTACAAATAACAACAACAACAACAACAATAATAATAATAATAATAATAAATGAATTAAAAACATATATAAAGCAATAAATAATACCTTCAATGCATAGTTTTTTCAAATCCATTTATTCACAATAACTTAGAATAACAACAAATTTATTCACATTTTTTTTCGGGAATAGTTGAAAAAAAAACCCACATAAACGAATCGATGAGTGCGTTACTTGGATTCATTAGCTGTAAGTCTCTCACGCAAAATCCTCACTCCCATGTACCTGAAACATATCACATAAAATTTAAGAACAAAATACGTAATTGCATAATTTATTAAAAATAAGAATGAGTTAATGAAGATTAATTGCAGGAATATATATATATATACATACATACCTTCCAAGCATCATAACTGTGGCCTGAGGATTAGTCCCTGGAGAGTAATTAAATGTTGATCCATCGATAACCCTTAAAGCATCCACCCCAAGAACTTTATAATCATGATCAACAACCTTACCAACTTGGCATCCTCCATGATAATGCCATATTGTCATCACTGTGTCCCTACAGTACTGTTCGAGTGATGTTGATACATTACTATGTCTTGGTAACAAATTCCCAGGAGAACTTGCAGTCATATTTAACAGGGTTGGCAACGACAGAAAATCGTATCGAAACTTAGAAAATGATTTTGACTCGATTACTTTCCCAATGGTTTCAATCCCTTGTACACATCGTTTTAAGTCCTCAGGTTTCTGGAAGTAATTGAATGTGACAGAAGGATTATCGTTTGGATTGCGGGTTAGGAGTTCCAAGTGTCCTGTGGATATGGGACCCAAAACCTTTTCCAGGATAAATCCACCCTTGAATACTGATGAATTAGGATTGTTCGTGGAATCAATGGCTTTGGCTATAACTTCAGGTGTTCTTTGCCTTGGACGTAGTTTAGAGAACTGACCAATCTGAACAAAAAAATTTAGAAAATAAAACCTTTTACCAGGAGATGGGGGCTATTTAGAAAAAAATTACCGCATACTAGACATCTATATATACCTTAGGAGAGAACATTCCGTAATCTCTTGGTGGACTACTGCCGAAGAAGGTTTCACCGCTTGCAGCTTCAATGTAGCTACCGAAATAGGTTATTCCGACCACTTGAATAAGGGAAATCTCGACAGGAGTAGGGGATGGTACGAAAATGGCGTTCATGGGATTGTCGGACATTCCTTGACCGACGAAGGGTTGGTCTAAAACTAATGTGATGTTATGGGCTTTGAGATGATTTCTAGGGCCAACTCCACTCAACATCAGCAATTGTGGGCTTCCAAGTGCCCCCGCTGCTATTATAATCTCATTCTTTGGGCCATTCTTCAGATATGCTTTGTGCCGGGCTCCAGTTGAATCTCTGAATATCACTCCATGAGCTAATGGCCTTGATTTCTCTGTGCTTGTTGTGTAAGTAGAAAGAGAGAAATATCAATCATGGTTGGAATGATGTGCATGAACTATGATCTATGTTTTCTCTCCTACTATTTTTTTTAATTTAATACTCTCTATTTTTTAAAAAGATACCCAACATTTTCCTACAATAAGAGATTTTATGATATTAAGAGAAATATTAGCTAATTTAAAAAATATATATCACAATATTGAAAAAAAAGAAGAAGGAATAATCGGTCATTTACCCAACTGATATACTTTTAGACTTACTTCTTTTAAACAAGACCTTATGAACAGATGCATGCAAGAGAACTGTAAGGCCAGTAGGATTAGCATACTCCAACAAATCAGCAGCAGTATGTCTATGACCATTATGATCAAATATTGTTCCACCCACTTTTGTACCATAAATATGATCATAAGTGAACCCATTGTAGGGCTGCACCCCAACCTCCAGCAGACCATCCCTCACAGCCGACTGCCACTGCAGCATCGGAGGTTCAAACGCAACCAACTTCTCCACCCACTTGTAAGATTCATTCACCAACTTCCCATCCCAACCCACTTGACTATTTTCACAAATCAATGAAATCCTCATTAGTTTTAACACTTAATACAAAGGAAAAAGATGTAGTTTCATAGCAGACGGTTTCATATCATCAGTTACCTTACATATTCAGGAGAAGTTCGAGTGTAGAAGCCAGCATTGAGGCAACTACCACCGCCGAGAACCTTTGCTCGAGCATTTATGACGCCATCTTCCGATATGAAACGCTGTGATGGAGATGTTGGAGAGAGATCAGAGAGTGCAGCTCCAAATGCAGCTAAGTTGGTGATATTAGGATTTCCATAAGGTGAGCCACCGCGTTCAAGTAGCAAAACGGAGGCGTTTTGCGATAAAGTCGCCGCTATTGAGCAGCCGGCTGTGCCACCTCCGACAATTATGTAGTCGTAGTAGGACATTTGGGGAGCAGAGTTTGCATTATGCATGAAAGAGTAATTGGGAGCTGCACACACACAAAATTAATTATTTAAGTAATTTGGACCTTTATTATTATTGTACTGAATAATAATTAATTATTTTCAAATATTTAAGATTTTAATAATCTATATTTTAATTTGGAACTTTATCATTTTTATTGTTGCATTGTGGAAAAATACAACGTATTCAAATTTTAATTATTTTTAAAATAATTGAGATTTAATTACATACTCACAAATAATCATATACCCATACACGTAAATAGATGGAAATCTGTCATTGACAAAACTCGAAAATGAGACGATTATAATATTTGAATCTGTATATTTTCTATCATATCTAAATATAATAACACCAATTGAAAGAGAAAAAAAAAATCAAAGACGTGAAAATGAAACCTTGGTGGTCGATTTAAATGACTTTCAAAATCAACAAAATGAAACCAATAATATATACTGGTTTTTTTTCCATACATTAAATTAAATGACCAAACTAATTAATGCGAGGTAGATTTCTAGTAAAATAATGCATTTCATTTTATTTATTACGAAAAGTCAATAAGACTATAATCATAAATAAACATTATAGTTAATAATAACTCCTCTTTTTTAATAAAGTCAATCTCTCCTTATTAATTTATGATTGATATGCCTTGAAATGGTTGTTCATTCTTTTACTTTTATTTAAAATAATTCCGAAAAAAGTGACAAGCCCAACTGGAAATAAATAAATACTTTTAATTTCAGAAGAAATTTCAGCTTGCGTTAATTTCACAATTTCAAGCAAATCCCTAAAACAGTAAAATGGTGAGTAAATATCGTGAGTTCACAAAATCCTGCTCATAATTAGATTGATTACTATATGAAATGTTGTACTATATTCTATATTATGTCATGCACAGACTGAAATGGTAAGAAGCAAAAATGAAGATACAATTACCTTTTTCAGAGGAGCAAAAGTCATTAAAGAAGAGGAATAGAGCAGCAACAAATAACAATCTCCAACACCCAACACCCATATTGATCATCTCAATACCCATAATAATAAATAGAAGGCTAACAATCTTTGATAGGATAAGGAAACTTCTCTCTGCACAAAGATTTCTTACTCACTTTCTAGTATGAGATTGGAATGGGATGCAAATGCAAGCTTTTGCAGAAGTTTAACACACAAAGACTCAAGAGAGAAATGTAGAAATGTGATGCCCATATTGTAGCTGCAGCAGCAGTCAGCAAGCAAATTTATACAAGTGTAGTGCAAAAACAATATTTTACTGAGCTACCTTTGGCACATAAATATTATCTGGAGAGAACTATGAGATAAAACTAAGCTACTTCGATTGTTTTTGAGTGATCACTATCAGCATTCAACGTGTATTGATATTGTTGTCTATCAATATATATTATTGGTGTTTGAGATAATAGAACGAGAAGAAATCGCCTTGTCTATTTAAAGGCGCTATACCTACTAACTGCAATTTTCTAGGTCTTTGTTAATTAATTTTGATGTAGATATAGATATAGACATTATTAAATGCCCTCCATTCTTGGCCACACGATATGATTTAAGTCACTTGATTTTTGCAATATTAACCATTTTCATCCCATTATCAAAGTGGGGATGATTGGGTTGGTACTGGTAGAAGATATAAATGAAATCCAACAACTGCAAATAGTTCATAGTCGAGTAGATAATAAAACCTCCACGGAGGTTGTGATGATCACCTAATATGTTGAACAATTATAAATTATAAGTTATAAGTGATATTGATCTTATATTCAATTAAACGTCATAATTTAAGTATTATAAAAATTAATATTTTTTATTGTATATACAAAAAAAAAATAATAAAAGATATGAGAAAAATTTAGGTGCAGTAATTTTAGGAGAATTATTATTTAATAATCACACTTAATATTATGTGTTATAAATTATTATTATTATTAACCATGATTGATAAATTATGAAATGAATATATTTATATATCTGAATGTTACTGAATACACATACAGATGATATAGTATACTATTTTTGCCTAAAAAATTCTTAAAACATATATAAACATGATATTATAATACTAAAAATAGTTGATTATCAGGTTAGATGGAATCTAATAAATAACCCTCCCAAAAATTTCAAGCATATGCATTAATCACCTTCGACCAACTCCATAGCTGGCGCTTTTAGCACATCCATCCATTGGCAATTCATTGTATAACAACTAATTTCTCACTTTGTTTATTACATATAAAGCTATCCATTTTTCCTATTTACTTTCTTTTTCCTAATTATAATATTATTACTATTTCTTTTTTCTAAAATGTCTTTAAACCTAACTTTTATAAAGAAAAATATCTTTAATTCTGCTATTTGTTAAGGAAAATAGCATTAAACCTCTCTTGTCAAAGAATTGTTGCTGCTCCTTTACATTTTTTATTATGATCACCTGCAATGGTGTATATTAGCTGTCTCTAGAAGAAAAGAAAGACTGATGTCAAATAGATTAGTGTGTATAAATTTTCTGGCGGTTGTATGCTAATTTTTTTCTTGGAATTTTAAAATATGGGAGAAATTCAAATACCCACTAACGTTTGTGCAAAAGAGAAACACCCCCTCCTTTAAATCAAAGTTGATCAAGTTTGCAGAAAATAAACGACTGAGATTAAAATAAATTTAAAGAAATGAGTGTTTCCTTTTGCACAAATGTTAGGGGGTATTTGAATTTCTCCCTTTAAAATATATATGTTTTAACTCTTATCTCCTATTAAAACTAATGGGAGAATAATAAATAACTATAATTTCACAAAATTATAAATATTGTCTTACTTTTTTGTGTGACAAATATCTCACTGAAATTTAAATCTGATAATTACCATTGTATTCTTAACTTTTATAAAAACATATATACTTCGTACTATAAGAGTATAATAGTAATTATATTATAAAAGAAGACAAATTAACTAATGGAATGGCATTAAAAGATTATTTATCATCAATTTTAAATTTTAAAAAAATATTTATCATAAAAAAGAAAATATCTGTAATTTTCTAAACCTATAAGGGGTATTTGTAATTTTTTGTAAAACTAATATTAGAATCCAATAGAGTTTTCTTTTCTTTTTTTTTTCATTTTAAAAATGAATGAAACTTGAAAAACAAAACAATAAAAAATTTAGAACTAATAATTTTGTGACAAATGATGAACGCGAGATCATTTATAAATGGAGTTATTTTTGGTGTTATGGTTTTCTATGCATAAAATATAATATTATTATATTTGCTTCAATTATAATAAATAATATTTAGGTAGCTAATAATTTATGAATTAAGATTTAGTGATTTATAATGTATATCTTTTTAAGGGGTGTGGTTTGATAAATAAGAATATAATAAATAATTATTTTTGCGTTAATCTCATATTTGAATTTAAGGGTGTATTCTTTGTAAGAGTTTACGGTAGTCAGAGATTTTTAATTAGTCTCTATAACATAATATTGAGTGATTTCTGAACACGTTAGACAGTTCTATCCGACATTAATTTTATTTTCGAGTGAATATCATAATTAAATACAGTAGGAATTGCTATTTCTTCCCGTATATAAAAAAAGAATTTATAATATATATTTTTTTCAAGTGCCGGAAATTTAAGGTTTTAATTTTATTCAAATTAAAGTTAGAGAAGCGCGTGATTTACGTTCATACGTTAGTTTTGAAAAAAAATACTATAGTATAATGAATTTGAATGTTAAAAATAAATTATTAGTAATCGAATCAAAATTCTAGATAAATTTGAGTTGGTGATTGCTGCAAACTTATAAAAAAATTAAGGGTATTTAATAATTTGATTATTTTAATTAAATATTAAAAAATAAATACATTCAAAATATTTGAAAATTTGAATATTGGAAATTAAATTATTATATTCACACTTTCCATCCTCCCACCGAAAAAACAAAGACGAACACGATCAACCAACTCTCCACAACAACATAAATGTCAAATCGGCCAATGGACTATTATTAAATAGCATGAAATAATCGTTTCCTGTTATAATTACGTTAGCAAGCATGGCCGCCGCCAAATGTGATGATGACGACGACTTGGCGACCGCACAGAATAATTTCTTATTTATATCATCTTTTGCGGTGATTTAAGTTTCGTGGTATTTTTTCATTTATGAATTATATTTGTTTCTTTCCCTTTATTTGGAACATGATGATCATGATAATAATAATACGTGGTTTCCGTTTGCAATGGAACACCCATATAATCAACTCATTCACAGAAACTACCCGAATTCAATGTCGTTTTATTACCAGAGATTTTAAACTTATCCAAATTCCAGACTACCTATACACCCATTGGAGAAGGCCATTGATAGCTAATGCCCTGAAACGGAGAGTTTATTAAAAGTAAAAAAATAAAATCAATTGAAGAAATTTAATGACCTAGTTTTCATCTACATATACAATTACAAGAATAAATAATACATGAAAAGAGAGAAATGAGCTTGCTCTCCCCTCATTTGAAGGCGAAATGAGGGGGAAATAATTGGATGTATTATGGGGAGACGGGCATCTTTACCAATCAAAAGAGAGAATTGTACGTAACGTAGGTAGCGATAATGGAAGATACACAAATGAAGAGTGAAGGAAGTAGAGTGACATTCAAGAGCTTGCTCTCCCCCAAGTAACCAGCCAAGGTTATTGTGCCATCTGCAATCACTCGAGCAATTGTCCCAGCTTCGGTTGAAAGTAATCCGCCATTGTAGGTTCCCCGAGAAAGCCTTGAAGACATCACACGAGAGAGTAGCGACAAGTTGACTCCTGTACCAAATAAGTAAAGCATAGTTTTATCCACATAACTACTAGCAAAATGTAGGAAAATAGTTTCTCCTCAACAAAAATATCTCACCTTCAAGTACTTCAGCAAAAACAAACAAGATGAGTCCTGAGCAGACATATTGTAGCACAGAATAGGGAATTATCACATGAAAGCTTAGGAGTATGCCTACGCAAACCATGATTTCAGATGCGAATAGAATTTGCCTGCAACCGGATCAAAGAAAAATGAATATATCCTGATGTTATGAAAAAGAAATTCCAGACCTCACATCAGAGAAAATGAGAGGTCAAGCACGTGCTTCTGATGAAAAATTACCTATCTTCAAACATGTTGCTAATATAGCTTCCAACAATGACGTTTACTGGAAGAACAGTAAGGCCAAGACATGCAAGGAAAATTGAGACTGTGCCCGTAGACCAGTTAAAATAGTATGTGGTAATAACACTAGATTCAGAGAGTAATATCTCCATCACATACTTGAGCATAAAGTATATCAACAATTGAACCTGCAAAGTACATAAGAATGTCTGTGACAGATCGTTTGAAATATAAGCATTTCATCTTGAAATAGATATGAAAGGTAAATAATTTGCAAGGAGAAATTTGAGAAAAGTAAGCACATAACAGAACTGAATAAAGCACATGATAACCTGCAGAAGATGCCGAGCCAAGAACTTCACTAACTAATCACCATTATATTAAGTTCTAAATCAACATAAAAATCTGAATAGCTAATCACAGCAGGCAGGTGATCACCTTGGCCGACCAACCAAAGCCATCTATTAGAGTTTAGCCATGCTAAGCACCATGTCAATATCATTTAATTAAATCCTGATTAAAATATTAGAGCTTTACAGATTCAGCTTCCAAAGCATCGGCAATTATAATCAAACATGAAATTTATTTAAATTTCCCAAGCTCTATAGGGTTCAACATTTCTATTTAAGATTCATATGTTGTGTACATGCCCAGAGATGTTCTGATCTATGGTGCACTTCCTATTCTGTATTCTCATGACTGGCAGATCACAGAATTTTGTGTTAGAATTTAACAACAGAATATCTCTATTCTCTCTATGTCCATTCTCATACTTTATCAGTAAATAATAAATAACCTTTTACCAAATATAGTTTATTTTGTAATTAAAACAAAGACAAGCAAAATTTGTAACCTAGAACTGAGGTTTGGAGTTGAGCTTCATTAAATATTAATATAGACAATATTTGCATAAAGTCTAAAGATTTGCGAATAGTGAGAAAGTGACAAAGGGCTTTCCCTGCACTTTAGAACATGATGGCGTACACCACCATGACAAGCTTCCATCATCAAGTTGTAAGCCCAGGCTGCGTCCTGATTGTGTGTGCCATACTCTAATATGGTATATTTACTGTTAAATTAATAAGATACATCATGAAAACCTTGTAAATGTTCATTGTTCCATATGAATTGATGATGAAAAGCTGTTTACAAATATACAAATACGAAAGAGATGAGGATCAAGATGATTCAGCAGTCTAATCTAGTTCCAAGCAGCACATAAAATGGCACGTGACATTTAGCAAAGATTGCCAGTTTACAACCCAACAGAAACAACAATCTTATAGGGTGGCATATCAAAAATCTTATCTTTTTTTTTTTCAACATTTCATTTTTTAACCGTGTACACCAACATATTTTCCATGTCAACAACATAATCCATGAAAATCACTGAACTGGAGTATCAATTTAATTACCTTTACAGAGGGTGTAAGTAGTCTATATGCTGATTTAATTGAATTGGCTGGTCTATGAGATTCCTCAGGAGCTTCTTCACTTCCATCACATTCTTGGTCACCATCTTCATCTTCTTGTTTGTCTTCTAAAGTTACGAGCAATGGCTGCTGAAGACCTTTTTCAAGTGCAGAACTTTCTACTGGTTCTGTCATATGTAAGGCCCAACACCGAAAATAAACATTTTTTAAAAAAATTAAAAAGTTTCAATTTTATAATTGAGATAGATTCCACAGGTAAAAGTTAAAATATGGAATGTTCAGATACAGCTGTTTGACCAGCGAAATATGTAATTAGTCAATCTTAAATCATATATGAAGTCTAACCATAATTAAACAAGGTAGCTCTACATAAGACAGCATTGTGCCAAATATGTAAAAGTTAAAATATGGGGTGTTCAGATACAGCTGTTTGACCAGCGAAATATGTAATTAGTCAATCTTAAATCATATATGAAGTATAACCATGATTAAACAAGGTAGCTCTACATAAGACAGCATTTTGCCAAATTTTAATAACTTACAAGAACTAATATTGCAATAGTAGCATCATGCTGCTGGTAATCACCCCCCAGCCACTAATGTTAAGTTCATGAGTCCTATTTAGCTTGGTTAGCATATATGGAGATGAATAAAATCCCTTTACAGCTTAATGCAGTACCATGGGACTGAAGAGTACTTTCATAAAAAGACTTGGTACACACTCTGAATACCTAATGAACTTTACTACAAAGGGTCATTAAGCCAACATGGAGCTGGTTGCTGAAATCACTCTCCTAAAGCTCAAAGGGCTACCCAATCTGTGCAGGGATGTTTCATACCAATAAGATAACTATAATTCTTAAATTGAATAGCTAATAAAGTGAGTTTCCTTAATAAAGCAAGTATTAACCTCGGTATCAAGTGAGTTTCTTTAATAGAGCAAGCATTAATCTCGGTATCAAGTACCCCAAGTTACAGAGCAGAAATTATGTAGCTTCTGGCATAACTTGTTTGAAATAAGTCTATCAACATTTTTAAATTTCTACGTACTATTATCCGAATTATCTCAACATTTAGCTCCATATATTTCTGACCTGGAAATTTTGTAACTTCAATCACATCCTATCAGATATTCCTAGGTTTATGAGACTAGAAAGATCAAAATTAACCAATTAGAGATACTATATCAAAAGAAAACATTTATTTCCATTCCCACAAATTACCAGCATATGAAGATCCAAAAAGCTGATAATGTTTTGGAATAAAAACAGTTTTCATTTTAATGAACACAAAATACTTAAAAAACAACGTTGTATAATTTAGCATCATACCAGAGGGTCAATGATTTGATCAACATCCTACTGAAAACTGGTGAACACAGTGGCATGCGTCTAAAATATAAAACCACAAAGGACAGTGTGATAGGAGTTAACATACCACCACTTGATTCATGAGGGGTACGATTCTCTTCAATATCATGAGAGGGTTCTTTAAATGAGATCCACAACCATATCAAATACATAAGCCAGGCCACAGTCATTACCCAACCAGGTAAAGTGTCTTGATTAAATGTCAACTTGTAAATTTTAAAGTTTGTTTGAAGCAAGCCAGCAAGTGCAGGACCACAAGCCATTCCTAGAGCACTGGCACTAACAAAACCTGCTGATGCCTGCATGCGAATTTTTAGTGGTACACAATCGCTGATATAGCGCCGGTTAACAGCTCTAGCAGAACCAAATCTGCAATGTAAGAAGTTACAACTTCGTCATCCAAAGATGAGATGAAAATATTTAAATTATCATCTATTTCATATGATAAATAGAACTAGGGCATGTTGGCATGGTACAATGATATGAGTCCATGTTAAATCTCCTATAATGTAGCATCAATCGCAGTAGGGCAAAAGGAAGTAAGAAAGAACAGAGTCTTTTTCAGTAACTGCACTAGAAAACATATCAGAAGTTTTGTTCCTCAAGGAATTATCCAAAGAGAAGAAAATAAAGAACACTTACCCACAGAGAAGGCGACCAATTAAGAGAACAGCTATTGAATTGAGATCATAAGCCAATGCATACATGGCATTTCCAATGAAAAGAACAACACTGCTAAATACCAGAGGTCTGAAGTATGATTTATTTGACCATGCACTAAAATACACAGAAGAAAAGACCTGCGCAACAGCCATTGCCCCAATAACAACACCACAAACAGTTGCAGCAGCTCCAAGGCTCATGGAGTAGTCATCGGCAGTAGGGACAATAATGTATGTATTGACCATATACAGAAATGTGTTTGCTAAGTTCAAGATAAGTGACATAAAATGGTATTTCTGGTCGTCAACATGTTCCTCAGCAGGAGTAGGTAACTCTTCTTGCATAATTAGCGCATGTTGCGCCAAAAAGTTGAGGAAGTTTGTAGAGTGGGTTAACCTGTCTACGGCCGCTTTGATTGAATCAACTACAGGATCCTGCATGGTGAATCCCAAACTTATGGTCACTGTGCAGGAACAGAGTCAGAAAGTAACTAGATAATATAAATTCGATAAGCAAAAGAAACCTGGAGGGGCAGAGCAAGCTCATCATATATGGATAAGTAACTTCCTTGACGATCTTGAAGTTCATGAAGATTTCGAGATATGGCTCCCACAACAGCCCCTAACCCCTGCACATCACAGCATTGGTAGGTAAAGCTTCACAAGAAGACAAATAACAATGGAGATGACTTTACATCCTATAATGCTATAGAAATCCCCAAAAATAACAAATTTACAGTTTCATCTGAAATTTTCAAGAGTAATATTTATCTAGAAGCCTAATAAAGAGAGGGGAAAAAAATGCCTCTTAGTCTTTTGACACATTACCACATGCTTGAACACTTGCTGCAACTGGGAATAAGGATGATTAGCACGCGTTTTCACATAGTAATTAGTGAATCTATAACCGAAGCGTTTATCAAACTTCTTTAGTATCTTACGCAGACCAATAGCATTTATCTCAATGAAAAAGAGAAGCTTCAAGAGATCAAGTCCCACTGCTCTATATGCCTCTCGTAGTTCAGTTATTTGGGATATATCTGGCTGCTGTTGAAGAGCTTCATGCTGTTCTCCAAGCCTCGCTAACCTGCTTGCCAGGAGACCTTGTTGTTCCAACAGAAAAAGAACAATCTTTTCGATCTGAAATTATAAGAACAAGAAAGTTCACAGTTTGCTAGTTCATGGTCACCCATGTCTAATAACACTTTTATTTATGGTGGTGAAAGATCTCAGTACGAAACTACAGAGGATGTTCATGAGAGTCACAACATGTTTGTGTCTAACGTAAACGACAGGCCTGCTATGAACCAATCAACCAAAAGTTTACAGGTTTATGATTTTCATAACCAGATCAATGATTCATTAGATTTCTCGAAAAAGAATTTACTGCTAGTTTGTGCCAACTATCCAACATCTCTGTTATAAGAATCCAGTTTACAATATCATATTTTTGGTAGACATATTATCACTTTGCAACAACAGTTCATTATCAAATATCTGGTGGATTCTTTAAGAATAGATTAAGAGGGAATTTAAACAAGCTAAAACAAGGTGAGCATCGAGTAAAAAGCCAGCTAAGATACCATGGACTAACAAGATACTTTAATCGGCACAGAGTTTGATGAATGCATGAATAATTCAATAATTGATTTGCTAGTGACAGATATAGCCAACATATCTCGTCTAAATTTTATCATATAATTTATGAAATAAAATATAAGCATACTTCCTATTTATATCTTCCAACATACCTGATTATCCAGCATTCTAGAGAAATCCTTCAGAACATGACGGCGATCTTGAGTTCCAACTTTGATTTGTTGAGCATATTGTTTTACTTTCTTTTTCATTAATTTGTAGTTGATGTAGTATCTGAAATAAACCCAATAGAACACATGGTAATATAGCAACTTTGACCATAAAAATGAAAAATTTTGTACCATGATAATTTCTATAGATAGGTTTCAACAATTCAGTGAAGTAATACTCCCCACCACAACTCTTCTTTCACTCAATGTACATTTGTACATGTATGCGCGTGTAATAAGCATGACATTGTCTATGTTTTGGTTACCACCAGAACAACATATAGACAATCAGAGCATATTGAATAAAATATCAAAAGAAATTACGTAGATTTACTAATACATAGTAGCATCCATTGCATACTTTTCAATCAAAACATAGGTACGGGTATTAAATGACAAAATGTTTGTCACTGAACAAAGCCTTGAAAAATTCATGCTTTTTTCCCTTCTGTTGAGTGAAGACTTTTAATTTATATCACTGTACATTCAATACGAAGTAGTGCAACTTAGAATGTTCAACAATATATCAACCTTACCTTTGCCATTCTTGAATCTGCCTTTCCTTCAATTTTTTTCCAAAGGCAACCATTTTTGCACTACATTCAGATAATAAAGATTTAGGTCAGATAAGAAAAGAAATCTGAAAAAATTTTACTAGTTGTTTTGGTGCCAAAAGACAACAAGGACAGCATTCAATAATCAGCATTTTTGCATTCTCTACCACAGATTTCGTCTCAGTACCAACAGTGTAAAATGGCTTTAAGCATGGTTAGTGGTTTGCAGAATTAAGAGGGAGGAGAACCATAACGGCAAATTATTAATTACTCTTTCCTTGGTGTACCATCCTCCTTGGTGTACCATCCTCCCCTTCGCACAAAACTTCATATTGTACACCTCATTTGAAACCAGTTTATCATTTTTCAAGGAAGATTTTCAAGAACTAGAAGATATGCCTTCTTACAAAATAGACATGAGGTATCCGTTTTCCACATCTTTAAGCCAATTGCTCAATTTTACATCACCATAGGCAATGCCCCAGATAACACGATCCATTCACTTTTTTGGGTCATTTCAAAACAAAGAAAATAATTGTAATACTATGATTAACTTAAAATAGCTGTAGCTGACATCAGTTGATATTGGAAAATAGTTTTGTGTATCAAAATAGATTTTGACAAATTTTACCTAACCTTCTAGACCAGAATCATTCTCTAAGCGCCTATCATAATAATCTGAAGCACGTATCAGTAGTCATTCAGTTTCTGATGGTCCTTTCATACATCCAACCACAGTTTATTACATAATAACGTTTAATAAATTGTATGTACAAGATGCCATCGAGTTTGACCAAGTCAGCGCAATCATTGAGGTAGTCAATTCAGCTATCCAACCTCAACCAACGTAATCCAGAAATGAATATGGAATGACAACTAACAACTAAGATCTAAAATCAAATTCAAAAACAAGAAGAGGAAATATATACGTAACTAATAGTAGTAGCAAAGTTAAACTGCAACTAAGAAGCTTCTATGCTAACACATACAAAAACAAATTCCGAAACTGCAGAGTGTTTTCCGGCTAAAAGTTGGTAAGACATGGTTTTCGTTATTCGGCTGTTTGGTTCCGAAAAGAGAAAAACAACAAAATCCTTACTCTCGCAATCGAAGAAAATTTTACCAAAAGAAAATCAAACGTCAATTATTTTTTTCCGCGCCAACCGAACAGTAAATGAATCCAAACAGAAAACGAATCCAAGCAAAAAGCGCATTACCTGAAGCGAAATTCAAAAATCTATCTGCTTCAAAACAAAGTTTAGATGACCATCAACGACAGTGGCGGATGGCAAAAAATTTAAAAAATATCGTAAACACCCTAAAATCAAAATTCAAGATCCGCCACCGATCAACGAACACCTGTACCAAATAAACAAAACTTCTAGCAAATTCATTATAACATAGAAATTCCTTGAATCACGTAAACCAGAGATTCCAAATTCCATAAGTAAACTAGAGCGATACCTTAAACGAATCCAATAAGAAGATGATGCTGAAGCTGGAATTGTATCAAAGATCTTATTCTTCTTAAACGAGAGAATGACTTTCGCAAATAATGGAAAGGAAGAACAGAGAATATAAAAGCGAGTAACGAGTGCTTTACACTTGGAGTTGAAGGGTTATCAGGAAATTTTTTTTTTTTTTTTTTTTTTTGAGTCGAAATCTTTTCACTAATGAATCATTATATTTCTCAATTATTAGAGGTAACAAAAAAATAAAGGAGAGAGAATTTCACGTGGATTCGGTTTGCTGACAGTGATGACAGGTTTTATAGTAGATTTTCTCCTTTGAATACATTTGGTTAAATATGATAAAATTGAGGGCTTTAAAAAAATATAGTAAAGTTTAAGGGTGTTTTTGTAAATAAATCAAAAATTTTCCTAAGGAAAATTTTAAAGTTTTAGAAATAATAATTTTTTCAATTGATATAACAAAATAATATTAATTATGACACACCCAAAAATACCTGGTATAATTATGCATCAACCATGAACTTAATATAAAATAATATATTAAGATGAATAGATTCCGTCTATCGAAACTCTAAAAAAGAGCCCTGTGCCTGAACATATATATATATATATATAACATTATATCAATCTATTACACACATATATGTACACTATCTAAATCTAATATATACCAATGTTGACAAAATATATACTAAAATTATAAGCCAACTTAACATCTGACTATGTACAATGGACCCATAAACCCTATAATTGCATGACGGTATCTTGCTCCACTGATTTGCCCTCTTAACGATCCACTATATACTACTAGTAAACCTGCAAAATTGGGATGAAAAAGAGGAGTAAGTATGAGAAAGACTTAGTGAGTGGAACGGAAAAATATGAACAATTAAGAAAATAAACATGATTAATAATCCATCTAATGATTCATATGATCATAGGCATAATCATTCACATGAGTAAAATTACATAACCATATAACATATACAAATCGTCTTTATCTAGTCCATGTCTAGGGCTACGCACTTGACCGGATAGAGGGATTGTCTATGCCCAGGGCGAGGCACTTGACCGGGTAGAGGGACGATTATACCTGGATCCTTGGATCAAATCTATAGCACATGCACACACATGCAATCATATCTATAAGTTATACATAAAAGCACAAATCCAACAACTATGTTAAGCCTCCTCCTGGCCTTTACCCAATTCAACACGTCAGTACTTCCAAAATTTAACAATCATAGAACATACAAATAACCATAACCATAACTTCATCCATAAACACAATATGTATATATACATCATATGTATAACAAACATCAAGAAAATAATTGTTCCACTCACAAGGCTTGTTGTCAAGGGATGGATGCAATCTGTCTCACTGAGGACTCAG
>JAVXUL010000016.1:9156784-9173828 GCA_035590515.1 Trichilia minutiflora | reverse complement strand
AAAATTGATTAAAAACGATCAAATATTTTTACTGTTTTACTGTTTTCGATTTTAACTAAAATCGAAAATATTTTCTTGTAAAAAACGTAAAAACGTAATTTTTACTGTTTAAAAACGCGATTTTGATAATAATAATTTAAAAATAAATGCGTATATTTTTTTAATTATATCTGGATAGATAGATAGATATTTATCAACGATTTCTCTTATGTATATTTTCGAGCATATCTAATTATAATAATACCATTAAAAAAATCAAAGACGTCAAAGTGAAACCTTGGAGGTCAATTTTAATTTAATGAACTTCAAACCCAACAAAATGAAACCAATACATCCGTATTGGCTTTTCAATAAATTAAGTTAAGTGACCAAGCTAGTTAATGCGAGGTAGATATCTAGTAAAATAATGCATTGTAGTTATCAAAAGTCAATAAAACTATAATTATAAACATCATAACTAATCAATTACTATTTTTTTTCCGAAGCAATCTCTCACGATCAATTTGTGATTGGTATGCCCTGAAACGATTGTTCGCTCTTTTTCTTTTGTTTATAAGTGTGTGTATATATATACATATATGTATGTATGTATATGTGTGAGTGTATAAAAGAGGTTGACAAGTCTCACCGGGAACAAATGCGCACTTCCAATTTACGAAGAAATTTCAGCTTGCATTAATACGTCAACAATTTCAAGCAAAGCCTTAAACCAGTAAAATGCTGAGGTTATTTCACGAGTTCACAAAACCCTTCTCATAGTTATATTGATAATTATATAAAATATTGTACTGTCATGCAAAGACGAAATGTTAATAAGCAAAAACGAAGTACAATTACCTTTTCCCGAGAAGCAAAAGTCATTACAGAAGAGGAATATTGCATCAACAAATAACAGTCTCCAACACCCATATTGAGCTCAACACCAACTCCACTACTCACACTTATCTTTTTTATATATATATGTATATATATAAAATAAATAGAAGACAAATAATCTTTGATAGGCTAACGAAAACTTATATCTGCGCAAAGACTTCTTACTCACTTTCTAGTTTGAGATGGGAATGGGATGCAAATGCAAGGTTTTGCAGAAGTTAACATTCGGAGAGAAATGTTGAAATGTGATGCCCACATTAGCAGCAAAAGCAGTAGTCAGCCAATTTATACAAGTGTGGTGTAAAAACAACAAATTACTGAGCTACTTTTGGGCAAAGAATTATGAGCTAAAACTAAGCTGCTTTGATTGTTTTCAAGTGATCACTATCAGAATTCAACATGCATTGTCATTGCTGTCCATTAATATTATTGGTGTGGGAGATAAGATAGAGAAGCAATCGTGATGTGTATTTAAAGGCTATATACCTAATAACCACAACTGTCCACCATGCCTTTGTTAATGACGGTTGATATATAGATATAGATTAAATATTATTAAATGCCCTCGATTCTTGGCCATACGATATGATTTATGGCAAGTAATAACGTCGGCTAGCAATGATTTTTGTAATGTTAACCATTATTTACGCCATTATCAAAGTGGGTATTATTGAAACTGAATTTTAGAGTTGGGTTGGTCCTGGGAGAAGATATAAATGAAATCCAAAAACTTCAACTGGTGCATAGTGGAAGTAGATGATAAGGATAGGAAGAAATTTTTGGTGGGGAAATTTTAATAAGATTATTAATAATTAATTAATGTTATTTGTTATATATTATTTTCATTCTAATTATCATTAATCATGATTGATAAACTAAGTGAATATGTACATATGTAAATATTATTAAATCTGTATAAAAATTATGTAGCACGTACATTCTATCTAACATATAGCTGTCACTTTTAGCACATCCATCCAATTTAATTTTATTATTTTAGAAAATCTTTAAATCCCCTATTTATTAAGGAAAATAGAATCAAATCTCTTTTGTCAAAGAATTGTTGGTGAACCTGTATTTTATTTTATTCTTCCCTTCCTTTTGAGGTGGTTATTAAATATTGTGGTCATCTGCAATGGCGTCGAATAGCCAATTTGCAGAAGAAAAGAAAGAGCGATATCAAATAGAATAATATAAATTTTCTGGTGGGTATATTGTGAATTTTTTTAAAATTAATTTTAAAATCTTTGTATTCAAGTCTTTTATCTCGTGTTAAAACTATTAGTTGAATCCAATAGAATTGTTATTTTTCATTTTATTTAAATAAAAAATTAATGAAAATTGAAAGAAAAAAAAAAAGTTGTGACAAATGGTGACCGCGAGATAATTTATAAACAGCGTTATTTTAGATTTCTATGTGCATAAAACAGCGTTATTATTATAAAATTTATGTCATTTTAAATAAAGTTAAAAAAGAAGTGTTCTAAAAGAATTATAGAGCATCACTGAAAATGTAATAATATTATATTTTCTCTTATTATCTTAAACAATAGTTCAGTAACTAATAATTTATTAATTGCAATCATCAGATTTTCTATGTATCTTTTATGCAATTGATAAAAATTAGATGTGTGTAAGTAATGTTTATATAATATTTTTAAAATATTATTAAAATTATAAAAAGTTTATGGATATTAATTAGAAAATATTAGTAACAGAAACAATTAATAAAGTTGTAGACAAATTTTGACGAGTGATTATTTGTGAAAAGTGGGAGATACATATTGTGTGTGTATATATATATATATATATATATATATATATATATTCAAATTTCTTATCATAATAAAGTTTAATGATAATATTTTTTTAATAATTATGAAATTTAGATATAAATATTAATGTTTGTTTGACTAGTTTTTTTTAGTGTTTCTCAATCATTTTTTTATTAAAAGTTAAGGAAGAGAAATTTTCTCTTCTTTTCTCGTTAAATACACATATCATATTTATTTTATTTTAAAAATATCCTTTTTTAACTCTTTCCTTTAAATATTTTGATTTAAACAAATTAAATATCCTTTACGATAATTTTAATAAAAAAAAATTATTTTACTTATCATACCAAATAATTTTAAAAAAAAATTTATCTTAATTTTTAATTTTATTTTTAAAGAGAAGTAAAAATCAACTTTTAAAATTTTAAAAAACTATCCCATACATACTCTTAGCATGCTCTTAGCTCTTAGTATCTGAAAATCTTTTCCAGAGGCATCAAAAAAGTGAAGATCTACTAACAGCTTTCAATTCCCTTTTAAATCTTCGTACTGGATTTTGCAACACCAATAAGATGGTGGAAACTGAATTGTTGGCTAGTGCAGTTCATGAGAAGCATTTGGGAATGTACAAAACTTTTGACCCATTAATAGCTAGCTGCCTGAAACTTAGAGTTTATTAAAAATAAAAAATAAAATCAATTGGAGAAATTCAATGACTTAGTTTTCATCTACATTACAAATACATGAGAAGTAAAAGAATAGCCAATAAAATTTAAAGACGAAATGAGGGCGAAATAATTGGATATACTATGTGAAGATGAAGGACATCTTTACCAATCAAAACAGAGAGTTGTACGTAACGAATGTGGCGATTATGGAAGAAACACAAATGAAGAGTGAAGGAAGTAGAGTGACATTCAAGAGCCTGCTCTCACCCAAGTAACCAGCCAAGGTTATTGTGGCATCTGCAATCACTCGAGCAATTGTACCAGCTTCGGTTGAAAGTAAACCGCCGTTGTAGGTTCCCCGAGAAAGCCTTGAAGACATCACACGAGAGAGTAGCGACAAGTTGACTCCTGTACCAAATACGTAAAGCATATATTTATCCACATAACTCGTAGTAAAATGTATAAAGATATTTTGTCCTTCCCAAAAATATCTCACCTTCAAGTACTTCAGCAAAAACAAACAAGATGAGTCCTGAGCAGACATATTGTGGCACAGAGTAGGGGATTATGATATGGAAGCTTAAGAGTATGCCTATACAAACCATAATTTCAGATGCCAATAGAATTTGCCTGCAACCAGATCATACAAAAACGAACGCATTAGGACATTATGAAAAAAAAAAAAATTACAGACTTCACATCAGAAAAAATGATCGGTCAAGCACACGCTTCTGATGAAAAATTACCTATCTTCAAACATATTGCTAATATAGCTGCCAACAATGATGTTTACTGGAAGAACAGTAAGGCCAAGACAGGCGAGGAAAATTGCTACTGTGCCAGTAGACCAGTTAAAATAGTACGTGGTAATGACACTAGATTCAGAGAGTAATATCTCCATCGCATACTTGAGCATGAAGTATATCAACAATTGAACCTGCCAAGTACGTGAGAATTTATGTGAGAGATCGCTTGAAAATATAAACATTTCATCTCGAAATAGATCTGAAAGGTAAATAATTTGTAATAAGAAAAAGCTTAAAACTTGAGAAAAGCAATCAAAAAACAGAATTAAATAAAGCGCATGCTAGCAACCAGAAGATACCAAGATAAGAACTTTGAATGTTTAGTCATCACTAACTTGATAGTAAGTTCTACGTCAACATAAAAATCTGAATATCTGATCACAACAGTCAGGTGATCATCTTAGTCGACCACCAAAGCCATCTGACTATGTCACTGTCATTTGAATAAATCCTGATTCAAAGATTAGAGCTTTACAGATCCATTCAGCTTCTGAGGCAACTGCAATTATAATCAAACATGAAATTTATTTAGATTTCCTAAGCTCTATAGGGTTCAACATTTCTAGTTAAGATTTGGTATGCTGTGTGCATGCCTAGAGATGTTCTGATCTATGGTGCGCTTCCTATTCTGAACTCTCAGGCCTAGCAGATCACAGAATGTCGTGTTAGAATTCAACAACAGAATATCTCAATTTTCTCTCAATCCATTCTCAGCTTTTATCACTACTTCATTAAATATTAGTTTAGACCCTCATTTACGCAGAGTCGAGTCTAAGGACTTGTGGATAGTGAGAAAGTGGGCATAGCACGCAAAGGCTTTTCCCGCACTTTAGAGCATGATGGCCCACACCGCCACGACAAGCTTCCATTGTCAAGTTGTCAGCCCGGCTGCATCCTGATTGTGAGTACCATACTATGATACAGTATATAAATTATTAAGATACATCATAGAAACCTCATAAATGTTCATTTTTGCATATGAACTTATGATGAAAACTTGTTTACAGATATATAAATACGATAGAGATGAGGATCAAGATGATTCAGCAGTCTAACCTAGTTTCAAGCAGCACATAAATAGCAGGTGACATTTAGCAAAGATAGCCAGTCTACAACCCAACAGAAATGACACTTACGGTGTGATTTATCAAAAAACTTATCTTTTTTTGTTGTTTTTCCAGTTTCCGTAACCATGTATACAAACATATTTTCCATGTCAACAACATAATCCATGGAAATCACTGGACTGAAGTATCAATTTAATTACCTTTACAGAGGGCGTAAGCAGTCTATAAGCTGATTTAATTGACTTGACTGGTCTCTGAGATTCCTCAGGAGCTTCTTCACTTCCATCACATTCTTGGTCATCATCTTCGTCTTCTTGTTTGTCTTCTGAAGTTATGAGCAATGGTTGCTGAAGACCCTTTTCAAGTGCAGAACTTTCTACTGGTTCTGGCATATGTAATGCCCAATACCAGAAATAAACAGTTTTTAAAAAACAATAAAATGTTCCAATTTTATTAATTGAGATAGCTTCTGCAGGTAAAAGTGAAAAAATGGTGCATTCATATACAGCTGTTTGACCAGTGAAATAAGTACTTAGCCCACCTTAAATCATATATGAAGTATAACCATGTTTAAACAAGGAAGTACTACATAAGAGTGCCTTTTGGCTACATTTTAGTAACTTCCTAGATCTAATATTGCAATAGTAGGGTTATGTTGCTGGTAATGACCCTTGAGCCTCTAATGTTAAGTTCAATGTTGGCTCCACTCAGCTTGGTGATCATATCTTGACATCAATAAAATCCCAGTACAGCTTACTGCAGTACCATGGGACTGAAGAGTAGTTCCACAAAAGGACTTTGTACAAACCGTGAATACCTAATGAACTTTTGTACAAAGGGTCACTAAGCCAACATGGAGCTGGTTACTGAACCCACTCTTACAGCTCAAAGGGCTACCCAATTTGTTCAGAGATGTTTCATACCAATGAGATAACTATAATTCTTAAAATGAATAGCTAATAAAGTGAGTTTTTATAATAGACCAAGGGCTAAACTCAGTATCAAGCACCCCAAGTTACAAAGCAAAAATTATGCAGCTTCTGGCATAAATTGTTTGAAATAAGTTGATCAATATTTTTGAATCTCTAAGTACTACAATCTATATTATCTCAATATTTAGCTTCATATATTTCTAACCTAGAAATTCTGTACCTTCAATCAAAGCCTATCAAATCTTCCTAAGTTTACAGGACTAGAAAGATCAAAATTTAACTAATTAGTGGTACTATATCAAACAAAACAAATATTTCCACTCTCACAAATTACCAGCATATGAAGATCCAAAAAACTGATGACGTTTAGGAATATAAACAGTTTTCATTCTAAATGAACACAAAATACTTAAAGGACAACATTGTATAATTTAGCACCATATCAGAATGTCAATGATTGGATCAACATCTTACAGACAACTGGTGAACACAGAGGCATCCGTGTAAAATATAAAGCGAAAAAGGACAGTGTGATAGGAGTTTGACATACCAGCATTTGATTCACAAGGGATATGATTCTCTTCAATATCATGAACGGGTTCTTTAAATGAGATCCACAACCATATCAAATACATAAGCCAGGCCATAGTCATTACCCAACCAGGTAAAGTGTCTTCATTAAATGTCAACTTGTAAATTTTGAAGTTTGTTTGAAGCAAGCCAGCAAGTGCAGGACCACAAGCCATTCCAAGAGCACTGGCACTAACAAAACCTGCTGATGCCTGCATGCGGATTCTTAGTGGTACACAATCACTGATATAACGCCGGTTAACAGCTCTAGCAGAACCAAATCTGCAATGCAGGAAGTTATAACTTCGTCATCCAAAGATGAGATTTAAATATTTAAACTATTATCTAATTCCAATGATAAATGGAACTAGGCGTGCTGACCAAGAATATTTTTTGGGTGATGCACTTTACAATGGTACAATGATACGAGTCCATATTAAATCTCCTATAATGAAGCATCAATCATAGTAGGGCACAAGAAAGTAAGCAAGGATAGAATTTTTTCCAGTAAATGCACTAGAAGCATATCAGAAATTTTGTTCCCCAAGGAATTATGCAAAGAGAAGAAAATAAATAATACTTACCCACAGAAAAGGCGACCAATTAAGAGAACAGCTATTGAATTGAGATCATAAGCCAATGCATACATGGTATTTCCAATGAAAAGAACAACACTGCTAAATACCAGAGGTCTGAAGTATGATTTATTTGACCATGCACTAAAGTACACAGAAGAAAAGACTTGCGCGACAGCCATTGCCCCAATAACAACACCACAAACTGTAGCAGCAGCTCCAAGGCTCATAGAGTAGTCATCGGCAGTAGGGACAATAATGTATGTATTGACCATATATAGAAATGTGTTTACCACGTTCAAGATAAGTGACATAAAATGGTATTTCTCGTCGTCAACATGTTCCTTAGCAGTAGTAGGTAACTCTTCTTGCATAATTAGTGCATGTTGAGCCACAAAATTGAGGAAGTTTGTAGAGTGGGTTAACCTGTCTACAGCTGATTTGATTGAATCAACCACAGGATCCTGCATGGTAAATCCCCAAAATTTATGGTACTGTGGTGGAACAGAGTCAGAAACTAACTAGATAATACAAATCCAATAACCAAAAGAAACCTGGAGGGGCAGAGCAGGCTCATCATATATGGATAAGTAGCTTCCTTGACGATCTTGAAGTTCATGAAGATTTCGAGATATAGCGCCCACAACAGCCCCTAAACCCTGCACATGACAGCATTGGGAATAAAGGCTTCACAAGAAGACAGTAACTATGAAGACGTGACTTTATATCCTACACTGCTATAGATTTCCCCCAAAATAACAAGTTTACAATTTTATCGGAAATTTTCAAGAGCAATATTTATCTAGAAGTCTAATCAAGAGAGGAAAAAAAATGCCTCTTGGTCTTTTGACACATTACCACATGCTTGAACACTTGCTGCAACTGGGAGTAAGGATGATTAGAGCGGGTTTTCACATAGTGATTAGTGAATCTATAACCAAAGCGCTTATCAAACTTCTTGAGTATCTTACGCAGACCAATAGCATTTATCTCAATGAAAAAGAGAAGCTTTAAGAGATCAAGTCCCACTGTTCTATAAGCTTCTCGTAGTTCAGTTATTTGGGATATATCTGGCTGCTGTTGAAGAGCTTCATGCTGTTCTCCAAGCCTGGCTAACCTGTTTGCAAGGAGACCTTGTTGTTCCAACAGAAAAAGAACAATCTTCTCAATCTGAAATTATAAGAACAAGAATGTTCATAGTCTGATCGTTCAAGGTCACCCTTCTTTAAATAACATTTTTATTTTGGCAGTGAAAGAACAAAGTACTAAACTACAGTGGATATTCATGAGAGTCACAACATGTTTGTTACAAATGTAAAAGATTAACCTGCTATGAACCAATCAACCAAAAGTTTACACGTTTATGATTTCCATAACCATATCAATGATTCATGAGATCTCTTGAAAAAGTATTTACAGCTAATTTTGGCAAACTATCCAACATCTCTGTTATGAGAATCCCAGTTTACAATATCATATTTTTGGTAGACATATTATCACTTTGCAGAAACAGTTCAATTTATCAAACATCTGGTGGATTCTTTAAGCATAGATTAAGGGGGGAAATGAACATATTAGAATAAGGTGAGCATTGAATCAAAAGCCAGCTTAGATACCTTGAACTACCAAAGAATTTATATAGTGTGATCTACTACATGGTCTACGAATACTTTTGCAGAGAGTTTGATGATTGCATGAATAATTCAATAACTGATTTGCTAGTGACAGATATAGTCAACATATCTTGTCTAAATTTTATGACATAATTTATGAAATAGAATATGAGCATACTTCCAATATGTATCTTCCAACATACCTGATTATCCAGCATTCTTGAGAAATCCTTGAGAACATGACGGTGATCTTGAGTTCCAACTTCGATTTGTTGAGCATATTGTTTTACTTTCTTTTTCATTAATTTGTAGTTAATGTAGTATCTGAAATAAACCACACATGGTAATATAGCAACTTTGACTGTAAATAAGAAAAATTTTGTACCATGATATTTTCTATAGATCGGTCTCAATAATTTTATATATTTGAAGTAATACCACCCACCCCACCTCTTCTTCCTCGCGATGTACATCTGCATGTGTAATAAGCATGACAGTCTCTATGTTTCAGTTGCCACCAGAACAACATACAGACACTCAGAGGCATATTTAATAAAATATCAAGACAAATTACATACAAACCTATAGATTTTTCATACACTTATTAGATTAACTAGTAGACAGTAGCATCTGTTGCACACTTTTCGATAAAAACACAGGGTAAGTGTATCAAATGATAAAGTGTTTGTCACTGAAAAAAGTCTTGAAAGATTCATGCTTCTTTCCCCTTTGTTGAGTGAAGACTTTGAATGTATATCATTGTGCATTTAATACTAAGTAGTGCAACTTAGAATGATCAACAATATATCAAGCTTACCTTTGCCATTCTTGAATCTGTCTTTCTTTCAACTTTTTTCCAAAGGCAACCATTTTTACACTACATTCAGATAATGAGGATTTAGAACAGAGAAGAAAAGAAATATGAAAAAAATTTACGAGGCAAAAGGTTGTTTTAGCGCCAAAAGACAACAAGGACATCATTCAATAATCATCATTTTTGCATTCGCTACCACAGAACTTGTCTCAGTGCCAACAGTGTAAAATGGCTTTATGCATGCTTAGTGACATTGCAGAGCCAAGAAACATAACCGCAAATAAGTAATTGCTCTTTCCTTGGTGTACCATCCTTCCCTTGTTACAAAACTTCATATTATACAACTCATTTGAAACCAGTTCATCATTTTTCAGGGAAGATTTTCAAGAACTAGGAGATACGCCTTCTTACAAAATAGACATGCGCCAATTGCTCAATTTTCCATCAACATAGGCAATGCCGGTCATTTCAAAATTCAAAACAAAGAAAAATAATCTTAATACTACATTTAACTCAAAATAGCCATAGCTGGCATCAGCTGATATTGCAAAAAAGCTTTGCGTATCAAAATAGATTTTGACAAATTTTACCTAACCTTCTAGATCAGAGACATCCTCTAAGCGCCTACCACAGAAACAGTCAACTTATATATTTCATAATTTAAACCATGTATCACTAGTTATTCAGTTTCTTCTGGTCCTTTCCTATATATAACCGCAGCGTAGTTCATAGTGATGTTTAACAAATTGTACAAGACGCCATCGAGTTTGACCAAGTCAGCGCCATCATTGAGGCAATCAGTTCAGGTATGTAAGCTCAATCAACTTGACTCAGAAATAAATATGAAATGACAGATAACAACTAAAATCTAAATCAAATTCAAAGAAAACAAGAAGAAATGAATACGTTAATAGTGGTAGCAAAAGTAAATTGCAACTAAGCTACTACTACGTTAACATATACAAATACAATTTCCGAAACTACAGTATGTTTTCCGGCAAAAAGTTGGCAACATAAGGATTTTGTTAACCGGCTGTTTGGCTCCGAAAAGAGAATAACAACAAAATTCTTAATTCTCGCAATTCAAGAAAATTTTATCAACAGAAAATCAAAAGTCAATTTTTTTTTCCACGCCAACCAAACAGGAAATGAATCCAAACAGAAAACGAATCCAAACAGAAAACGCATTACCTTAAGCGAAATTCAAAAATCTAACTGTTTCAAAAGAAAGTTTAGATGACCATCAACGAACACCTGAACCAAAGAAAACAATACTTCTAGCAAATTCATTATAAAATAGAAATTCCTTGAATCACGTTAAACAGAGATTCGAAATTCCGTAAGTAAACAAGAGATACACCTTAAACGAATCCCGTAAGAAGCTGAAGCTGAAGCTGGAATTGTATCAAATATCTTCTTCTTCTGTTTGTTTAAGAGAATGGTTTTCGCAAATAATCGAAAGGAAAAATAGAGTATCAAAGCGAGTAACGGTTATTTATACTTGGAGTTGATTGGTTATCGTAAATTTTATTTTATTTTATTTCTTTTTTTTTTTGCGGACTCGAAATCTGTTCACGAATGGATCATTATATTTCAATTATTAGAGAACAAAGAAAAGGGAGGGAGAGAATTTCACGTTGGGTTCGGTTTGCTGACTGTGATGACAGGTTTTATAGTAGTTTCATGGAAGGATGACAAATTCCACTGTATTTTTTGAAATAACCTTCCTCCCTCGATGACTTTGTCACAAAAATCCTTTATTTTTTTAATAAAAAAACGTTTATCTCCTTATCAGAAATTTATTTAAAAATATTTATAAATACAAATTATATACTAAAATTTTTTATAGTATAAAATATTATAATTATTTAATAATACAGATAAAATATTTAAATTATTTTTATTTAATTTTTAAAAATAAAAATTATTAATCTCCTATCCAAAATTTAAGAGTAATATAATAATTTCTCATTATATTTATACGTACATATATATATAATTTATAATTAGTTAACACGTATTTGTAGTTTAATAATTATTTTAAAATTTTAATTTGATTAAAATTATAAATATAGAAATTTCAACGAAATTAAAAGTTAACTTTATTATAAATTAGATCCTAATGATATATCCAATTTGAGCAAAGATCTAAGTGAAAATATATCAATGCATCAATTTGCTTGAACGAATAAGTCAATTCATTCGAACAAAATTTTAAAAGATTCTTTGAATAAAAACTGATCCTGATTCGTTCGACCAAATACATTAATTCATTCAAATGACAAAATTAAGATTTTCTAACTTTGAACATTGAAAGATTCGTTCAAACGAATCATAATTCGTTTGGCCAAATTCATTATTTTATTTGAATAAAATTCATGATTTGTTCGATCGAATGGACAAAATCCCTATGAAATAATTGTTTTGTTCCTATTTAGAACTTTCTTCTTTATAATTTTAAGGGTAAAAAGATAATTTTATTTTGCATTATAAATAAGGGTTAAAAAACCCCATTTTCCCTTCTTTTCTTCTTTCTCTTTTCTTTTTCTTTTCTTCGTACAGTATCCTTACTGCTGTCCAAACCTATCCCTCCATTCTTGTAATTTTCTTATTTTTTCTTCAATTTCTTACTCCATCCAATATTCTAAACCTCTTATAAGTTTCAATTTATTAAATTAGGCAAGAAAACACAAAGGAAAGAAATTATAGTTTTTGTTCAAATTGTTTTTTTTTGAGGAATAACCGAAATAAAAGTATCCCAGAGGTACTACGAGATAAATAACAATAGTTCTAACCCATTTTAAGTATTTGTTTCGCATTTAAATAATTTAAAATTTTTAGGTTTTATTGTATATCCGCAAATTCAAATTAGTTTAAATTGTGAAAACTTATTTTATAGTGCGTTATTTAGGGTAGAATAATTAGATATGCAATAACGTAAGTAAAACACAAGTTTGAAAAATGTGAGTTGAACAAAACAGTAAACAAGTTACTGTTCTGACAAAAATGAATGATTTATTCATCAATTTCGCTAAAATAGATTAAATTGCGTTAGTTAAATTGTAAATTAAGTGAATTATAGGTTTATATTGCATTCGAATAGTTAGAGATTGAGTAAACAACCAAAAAATAAGAATTTATTCGATTATACATAAACCAATTTTAGAAAACCTGGATTAGAATACATTGTGTGTTTATAGGATGTATTCATACCATGAATATGAGAATTAACATGGTTATTGGCATATGTGTTTTAAGCAACGATACTCGAACAAGGAACCAATGCGAGCTATCAAGGAGTAAAGAGTAATTAAGGAGTGTATACCCTCCCTGGATAGTGAGTAGATACTTTACCTTATTTTCATTATTTTTAAATATTTTCTTAAAATGTATCTATTTTATTTTAAGTATAAAAATGGATTAAAAACATAATTTTATGTGTATGTATATTTTATGTTGAACTAGATAATGAGTTATGAAATTTTTTTGAAATTTAGTTTCGATTTGTCTGAGATGAGGCTAGAAGATCAAGTTGATTTTACGATCGATAAAACTATATCTCTTATATTTAATTTCAAAGTAACCAATAATGAAGTTGAATATGAGACCTTAATAGTTGGTATCACGTTATGAGGCCTTGATAGCTAAAATCAAGTTAGCCCAAACTTTGGGGGCTACATCTCTGAATGTAAACAGTGACTCTCAATTGATCAAAAATCAAATTAATGAGTAGTTCTAGGCATGAAAGGCAACATGTAGGCTTACTTAGATTATGCAAGGAAGCTCTTGGGAATGTTTAAGAAAGTGATAATGAAAAAAGTTTTTTGGATAGATAATTCAAGAATAGATATGCTGACTTAACTAGCCTCAATATTTAAAGGAAAAACCCTGGCCTTAGTACTAGTGAAAATTTTATCTCAAAGGAATGTAGATATGAAGGACGATGTTGTAACCACGATGGAAGAAGACCGTTATCTGACCTGGATGAGGGAGCTGAATTCATACTATCTATGCGAAGAATTTTTCTAGAATAAATGTCACGTCCCAACCCGTAGATCTCACACGTGACAATTACCACAGACTTTTCAGATGTATTTAATCATACAGAATATATCCTGTCAGCCTGTAAGACATTTATAAAACTTGTTTCAAAAAATTTTCACACAGCACTTCCAATAACAAATCCAATCAACCACCCGTACTTTAAATCATTTCAAAACAATCCATAAACAATTTTAAATGTACAAACCATTTCTGAAATCATTCATCAAATCATTTAAAAAGTGCAGTCAATCAACTAAAGTAAAACAAAGATAATATGGTTTACATTTGTCCAAATATCTAGACATCATATAAATAAAAGTCTACTAAAATGACACGACTCTAGTGGACTGTGAACTATGCAGGGTGAGTCGGCATAGCATATACCTGATGCTTCCAACACCTAGAGCAATCACCACCCAGCGCATATCCCTAATTTATCCTAAAACTGGAAAATGAAGGGGGTGAGTATATGGGAGTATACTCAGTGAGTGAACTAAAAACATATACAAATATATACTCATGCCGTTTAACTAATACGTAAGAAAACACATCTTAAACACAAAATAAAATATTTTAATTCAAAGAAAATCTTTCAGTTTGAAGACCTCAAATCTAGTATAAAAGTTATTGGGCTGGCTACTTTCTCGGTGATTTCCCTGACCCTGGGCATCCCGAGATCGTCAGTGGGTTTTGTATGCAATAAAAACGATGTAGTTTTTAATAAAATTTTGTTTAAGATGCAAGGGGTAAATTATGTATAGTTTTTCAAAAAAAAGGGCCACCACCGACGTTGCCTCGAGTAGTCACGTGGTAACGTCCGTAATTATCCTTGATGAGACTTACAGGTGGTCAAATCACATCTCTAACACAATAACATAACACCATATAACAACCCCCACCTGTGAAGTCTCTCGCACTCACCTAGGCGACCTTTCTATCAGGTCGATTCTAGGCTACCATATATCGTACTCACCTAGGGGACCACCTTCAAGTAATCTCTTCCCCAAGCTATCATATACCCTGTAGCTACAGTAACAATCCCGACCCACATAGTCATTATCACCAATAATATCCTGGCCCTCATAGCCATCACATCAATATAAACATCATTAAGGGGTGAACAATATCATAAATTGACCCACGACCATTTTTCGATTAAAACATATACATATTTTCACATAAACAAAAAATAATAGACAAATCACTTATAAAAGTACTTGCATAACAATATAGTTATAGGAGCAAGTTTTAAATATAATAACAAAAATAAAAAATAGCCCACTCGCTGCTTAGGGAGAGTATACACTCCCTAACTTCCCTCGTTCTTTAGCTCGATACGCGAATTCCTCGCTCGCCCTCTATTGCCTAATCATATATACCAAAATTTATCAATATACATTTCTACACCTCAAATAAGACTTATATACTTGCAATACATGCTAATTTTGAGTTTTCTAAGATCGAATAAAATCCTTGATACTCGTCTATTTATCTATTCATTTCTACCATGAACTCACATTATTGCTACACTAGCGTAATTCAACTCGATTTCATAATTTAGATCTGCGTACCCTACATCTTCGTCAAAATAGTAACCCTAGTTATTGTTCACACTAAACCAAAATCTCCAAAATTATATTTTCAACTTCCAAGCAAGTTACCAGACTTCACTACAACCTAATTAATGCATAAAACCTAAATGTAAGCGATAAATCTAGTCGAAATCCCGCGGATGAACAGTAAAATTTATACGAAATAAAAATTGATAAAACATAAAATAAAATATGCAGATATGTTAGAAATGATGCTACGAATCTCGTGGTATCATTAGTTTTCTTCGATTTTGCCTCAAACCTGAAAAATCTCAAATTTAGAGCCGAAACCCTAGCTTCCTTTCTTTTATTTCTACTCTCCAATCGTCAAATCCAAGCCCATAGAGTGTTAGAATGAGAGAATGCAAGTGAATGGTGATGAGAAATCTAGATTTTAATAAAATATAATTAAGAGATAGAGAGAGAAGAAAGAACGTAAGAGAGAGAAAAAATGAGAGAAAGAGGAAGGAGATCCTTTAAATAGAGGATATTTCTGTGACTCGGCATTACAGCAGGAGAAAAATTCTCGCTGCAGTGAGAGGTGCTAGAAAACTCACTGCAGTGGAGCTTGCTGGAAAACTAGTTGCAGCGAGGCTCACAATTCTACCCCCTTAAAAGAATTTTGTCCTTAAAAGAATTTTATCCTCAAAATTTAACATACCTTAGTACAAAAATAGATGAGGGTACTGGTGCTGCATCTGATACTCGGGTTCCTATATACTTTCCTCAATTATATCACTCCTTTAAAGAACCTTTACCATAGGGATGACTTTACTCTTCAATATCCACTCCTGACGATTAAGTATGGCCACTGGTTAAACTTTATATTTCAAATCCTCTCTCACATCGATAAGAGGTAGATGGATAACATGAGAGGGGTCGGGAACATACATCTTCAACATGAATACATGAAAAACATCATGGATCCTCTAACGATAGCTCCAACCTATATGCTACTAGACCAATCTGCTCAATGATTCTGAAAGGTCCACTATACCTCGGGTGAAGCTTTCCTCGATTTTAGAATCGAATCACTCCTTTTCAGGGTGATACTTTCAAAAACACTTGCTCACCCATATCAAACTCTAAATCCCTTCTTCCATTATTCGAGTATGACTTCTGTCTATCCTGTGCTATCTTTAATCTGTCTCACATAATCTTCACTTTCTCAGTGGTGGCTTCGATTAACTCAACATCGTCTAACTTTCTTTTCACTTCATCCTATCATAAAGGAGTTCTACACATTCTTTCATAAAAAGCTTCATATGGTACCATTCCTATCTTGGATTTATAACTGTGTTTGTGGGCGAACTCGACCAATGATAGGTATCGATCCTAACTCATTTGAAACTCTAATATACACCCTCTTACTATATCTTCTAATATTTGGATAGTTCTTTCTGATTGACCATCTATTTGAGGGTGAAATATAAAGCTAAAATTCAATCTCGTACCCATAGCTCTCTGAAGACTAGACCAGAATCGAGATGTAAAACGGGGATCTTAATCTAACACAATTATCACAGGTACACCATGCAACTTTACAGTTTCTGCCACATACAGTCTTGCTAGCTTCTCAACTGGATACTGATCTCAATTAGATTATGTACCCAAGTATAGGTAGTCTTGTTATAGTAGTCTGGTGAGTCCAAGTGTCGTATCCACAGGGAGTGTTTTTTCCAAGAGTCCAATTGGGTTATGTCCAAGCCAAG
>JAVXUL010000016.1:9135001-9145646 GCA_035590515.1 Trichilia minutiflora | reverse complement strand
TGGAAACTTACCTTTCTCATGAATGCTAAGTGCTGATGCAAATTTTGCAAGAGTATCTTTCAAATCAATTAATGATTAAACTGTTTGACTATTGAATGATTATTGCTTTTTAATGAATGCATGCATGGTTTCTTCAAAGGTTTTTATCTTTGATTGATTATATGAAAGAGGATTAGAAGGCCTTGATGGTTGAGATGTCTAGGTATTATGGTCAATTCTCCAACTAAAGTTTGGATGATTTCGCCAATTTAGATTGTAAGTGTTGGAGTATGGAGATGGGTAAGGCTTCTGGGCATAATTTATGGCATTCATTTGTTCATTCTTGGCTTCTCTGAACACTGAAAAGTTTGTGCATTCATTTGTTAAGTATTCAATGTTATCACAAATATTGCAAACTTTTTTATGCTTAATGAATTTGACTTCTTTTACTTTTTTAAGTTTTATGGTTTCAATCTTTCTTGCCAAATTAGCAACCTTAGCATTTAGATCGTCTTCTTAATTTAAATTATATTTTCCTCCATAGAATTAACTAGATTAGATCCAATTGAATTTTATGAAGAACTAGTGGTGTACTAAGATTGTGAATTTTCAGCTAAGTGATCTAAATAATCTAATGCTTCATCTGGATCTTTTTTCAAAAATTTTCCATTACACATGGTTTCAATAAATTGTTTGGTCTCGGGTATTAAACTATCATAGAAAAAACTAATTGTGCACCATTTTTTAAAACCATGATGTGGACATAAATTTAAGAAATCTTTAAATCTTTCCTGACATTGAAAATATGTTTCATTTTCTTTTTGAAAAAAATTTTGAATTTGTCTTTTGAAAACATTTACTTTATGGACTAAATTTTTTTTTTCCAAAACTCTGCTTACATTTCATTCCAAGTTCCAATTGATCTAGACCTTAAAGAATTAAGCCAAGATTTAGCTTTATCTTTTAATGAAAAAGGAAATAACATAAGCTTAATAATTTTTTCACTACATGTCTGATCATTAAAAGTTATACAAATTTCCTCAAATTCTTTTAAATATAAGTATGGATTCTCAGATTCTAAGCCATGGAAATTAGGAAGCAAAAGAATCATACCCGGCTTCAATCTAAAGTTATTTGTATTAAGTGGAAAAATAAAACAAGAAGGAGTAGAATGTTGAGGAAGTCGCAAGTATTCACGCATGGTTCTCAATGGAGGATTTTCATTTTCTCCTTGAATGTTTTGATTATCAGCCATAATGGTAGAAGTATGTGATGAAGAAGATGTATTAAATAAATTGCCAAAGAAAGTTTAAGAATTACCTTTCACCAAACACCCTGGATATGGATCACAATACCAATTGAGTATAAACAAAATAAAACACACAACAATTATAGATTAACAAAAAAAAAGTTAGCACAATAATATAAAAGAGACGGTGCAAAACCTTCCCCTTAATAAAAATATAAACAACAATAATAATATAAAAGAGGCGGTGCAAAACCTTCCCCTTAACAAAAATATAAACAACAACAATAATATAAAAGAGGTGGTGTAAAACCTTCCATTTAACAAGAACTTAAAAAAAGACAATAATTTAAAAGAGGTGGTGTCAAACCTTCCCCTTTACAAGAATATAAACAAGATAAAATTATAAAAACAGGTGGAAAATCCTTCCCCTTAACATAAACAACAAGTAAATAAATTACAATTAAATAAAGTGTAAGAAAAATGAAAGGTGTAGGAGGCTTAACCTTCCATAAGACCAATTTTACCTTAGTTATTTACACTCTCCGACAACGGCGCCAAAAGCTTGATCTTAATTAGATTTTGTACCCAAGTATAGGTAGTTTCATTGTAGAATAGTTCGGTGAGTACAAGTGTTGTATCCACAAGGAGTATTTTTGTCAAGAGTCCAATTGATTATGTCCAATCTAATATCCAATGGAAAAGGTAGAATAGATGTTTGATTGATTTTAAAGAGGAAATTATCAAATAAGAATTAAAATACTAAGGCTTTAGAAATTGATATTTTAGGGTGATTGTTAGTAAAATAGATCCCTTGTTTAACTCAATTGAGATTAACTAAAGAGTTATCTCAATCGAAAGATAAAAATCATTTAATGCATAAAAAATATATTTTCTTTAAAAAATCAATATTTGATTAAAAGACTGTTTTTAAATTAATTAATGAAAGATGTAAGAAAAGAGTTTAAACGTTAAAAACAAAGATGGGATCTAAAGAACATACCATACATTCTTAGTATCAACCTCCTAGTCTTAGCTAGAACCTTAGAAAGACATGGAGATAAGAGAATGGAATTTCGTTATAAACTAATTTTAATAAATCAATTATATTAAATTACATCTTTAGAACACAAAAATAGGCCTCTTATTTATAGGCAAACATAAGAGCTAAATGTCAAAGTAGGTAATTGTAATTTTTGACAATTAAGTTGAAAACTTTGACAAATGGAGTTGAAATATTCTAGCCGCCATAAAGACGTCATGGATGACCTTAAATATGAATGATTCATCCCTCATGATAAACATAAAAGTTGTAGATATTTGACTCCTCTTTTCAATGCCACTTGTCTCAGGCCAATCCAAAATTTTTATCAAAATTTATGGGCCATTACTGAAGCAAGGTTGGGCTGGATTGGAATAGCAACGAGACTTGATTGATGACATCAAAAGTATAACATAGAGCCTGAATTGGAAGCTGGATCAAACATGAAAGTTTTAGCCCAATGAGTTATATTTCCAATGGATCAAGATTCATCTTAATAGCTCTCTTGGATGAAAAGATATTCCCTTTTTACATTCACTATACAAAAACTAAAATTATAAACAAAATAAATTTTACGTCAAAAACTAGAAATATGCATGAATGGAGAGAGTTAATCATAGTTTGAGGTGTAAAATGATAAATTTAAACCTTAGTATACGTACACTTTTATGTACTCATCAACGAGATAGGTATATCAGAAGACTTTGACCGTCTCAGGTACCATAAGCCCTCATTCCCTAATCAGGCATCCTCAGCGTTTAATACTTGATTCGAGTTTGGGGCATGATAAACTCTGAGCAGGATAGGTATAGCAGAAGACTCTGACCATCTCAGGTACTGTAAGCCCTCATTCCCCAATCAGACATCCTTAGCGTTTAAGACCTGATTCAAGTTTGGGGCGTGGTAAACCCTAAACAAGATAGGTATATCAGAAAACCCTGATTGTCTCAGGTACCGTAAGCCCTCATTCTCCAATCAAACATCCTCAACATTTAAAACCTGGTTTGAGTTTGGGACGTGGTAAACCCTAAACAGGATAGGTATATCATAAGACCCTGATCGTCTCAGGTACTATAAACCCTCATTCCCTAGTCAAGCATCCTCAGCGTTTAAGACCTAGTTCGAGTTTGAAACATAATAAACCCTGGCCGGGCGAGGCCCCTCAAGGTTAAGGTTGACGGGACACTGTAAAGTCCCTTAACACTTGATCATTTTGAAGATCCCATTTGAGTCAGGTACTGTAAGTCCTGGGCCATATCAGGCGTTCTTAGCAAATAAGGCCTAGTTGAGTGAGGTGTGATAAATCCTGATCAAACCGATACCTAAAACTTGAAGACCCCCAATCTGAATCAGTTGTTCCCCTAATTCAAAGTAGAATTGAATTTGAAGCCCGCTTCTAGATGGATTCCTGCCCCCAATGACTTCCTAAGCGCTCTATAATGTGATTAGTAATCACATTTTATTGAGTTATTTTTTCAAGTCAATAGAGTTAGATTCTTGTTTATAGCATAAGTTAATAGAGAGAGGGGAAGATGTGCAAAAGGAACCAAAGGAAAAATTCATCTCTTATTGCTTAAAAAAAAATATGTGTCACCCGGATACACAAATAAAGGGATTATACTTTAGAGTGAAATCTTGAGAACCCCACAGGTGAATTTTTCTAAAATCCTAAACCCATGTTACAAAGTCCCTCACTCCGAATGTTCCTCCACTTGGTCTTTAACTTAGGGTGCAATAGGGAAAGTTTATTTGATAGATTGAGGAATAAAGCTTCTTCTTTGTCAAGTGTCACCCAGGAAGAGGACACGTATTCCTAGGGGGAAAGTAAGTTGTATGGTCCCTAACTTTGGCTATTTAGGTTGTGTTTTTATTTTGTAAATATTAAAGTCAAAATATCGAGAATGCATAGTTTGCAAAAAAAAAGAATCTGTATTCATTCAAAAATTTTGAGTATAAAAGAATAATTGCGTACAAATATGAATACAAAATATTACAAGGCCAAAAATACTGAAAAGGGAGCCAGTCAGAGGTCCTTAAGGTTATCTTCTTCTTCTTCACTGGATGAGATGTCTTGAACAGTTACCTTATCCAAAAGAGCCAAGGGAGGATCCGGATTCCCCGTCCCCTGAGCAGGTGAGACTTGTGCCCCGGCTAGTTCGATGACGTCGAGATGGGGGTCCGTTGTTTGTTCGTCTAAGGCCCCCAGATCCTCCTGACTCAGTTGGCTAAATAACCAGTCAAGTTTCAGGTCTAGGTATTCTTGAAGAAAGAGACGACTCATCAGGTCTAGACTATCATTAACCCCCCGATCATATTGCGCTTCAAACTGGGCCAGAACTTCTTCTTTCTCTTTTCAAACTGCTTTCAGGGACTTAGCTTAGCTTCTTCTCCAATGCCTCATGCTCCTCTGACACCCAGTTCAAGTCATCGATAGATTCTGCATATGAATTCTCCAATCGAGCCTCCTCAGATTTAATTGACCGAAAGAGGTCGGTTAGTTGGTTGTATTTCCCCATGAGGCTTCGTCTCTCCCCTTCCAATCGATCGTTATCAATTGATAAGACCTGGCCTAAGGCCTTAGTAGAGGAAAGTTTTTCAGTCAGGATTTGCTTTTTTTTCATCCACTAGGATCTCTCAGCATCCAGAGTAAAAACCTTTGCTTTCAGTTCTACTTCTTTCCTTATTGACTCCTGTTGTAGTTTGGTAAATTGTTTATGAGCCCTTTTCTCCAATTGCCTGATTGATACTGAGACTTTTTCACTGACCTTTATTGCTTGCTGGAGTTTCTTCATGAACAAGTCTAGTAAGTATGCGTTCTACATAAGAAAAAATAGATAAGTCAGATATATATCAACCAAGGTAAAAGTCTGAAGTGATAATTCATGAGGCATAATAGCTTACCCTATGTGCATGTATGCTCATGCATTTGAGAGTATTGCTAGCAGAGATGCTCCTCATTATATTCGCCTTCTCAGAAGGAATAACTTGCCAGGCCCCGTTTACTAAATTGAGGAGGTATCCAAAATTCTCCCTCTTCTTGTCAAGGAGGTCCTCTTACTGAAGTCTGTTTTCACCTGAGTCACTATCGTCCGAAGAGAGTAAGATGGGGGCATCTCCATCTATCGGGTCTTCATCCCAGTTAGAATTCTCCCCCCGGCTTGATTGGCTTCTTTCGACCTGTCCAGGTGTCTTTTTCTTCTTCTTGGGCTTTTCGATCTCCTCTTCTAAAGGTCTTTTGTCTTTGTCTTTAAGAAGAGGAGGATCTCTCTCCTGAGGGCGTACTCCCCCTTCGGGGGTCTTTTCCTCGGTCAGGATCCCCTTTTCTTTAGAGCGATCAGAGGACTTTCTTTGGGCACCTGGAACCTCAAATGGCCTGGATTTTACCCAAGACAACAGCCCTTGTAGGATGTCCGCCACTTTCTTTCTACTCTTTTCTAGGGACCCTTAAGTCCCCACGACCGTAGACGATCGATAATTTCTAGTCAGAATCCACAAAGAGTCGCGTCAAAGATTAAGACAAAGAAGATTTACCTTTATTCATATCTGCCCGGGCCTTTGAGGGCTCATTTCGAGTGGCGGACGGGTAGGCCAACCGTAATTTGGCTAGATTCTCCCCATTCAGGAGATATCTAATGTTTGTGATAGGAAGGCCCAACAAAACATTTGTCACATTGATCGGAATGTCAGGTTGGTCCTTCCCTACTTCTGAGCAAAAAATTTAATCAACAGACAGTATTACCAGAGACTGTTTCTTTCTTAGGATAGAAATGTTACCTGTCTCCTGGAAGGCTGAAGGGAGGGGACCATGAATATTGTCAGTTCCCTCCCAGCTGACGATGAACTAGCGATCCTTTCAGTTCTTGTTCGATGAAGGGTTCTCTTTAATTTTTAACTGAAACCCTGAGCGAATATGGAGGTAATATCACCTAGGTTATTGACTCTTGCTCTTTTTGAGCAGGTATATATGCAGCACTTTGATTGGGGGGGATTAGTTGCCCTGCCCTTGCTTTTAGGACAAAGAGCTTAGCTAGAATTCTCCAGCTGTTCAGGGTGATCTAATATAGAGGCATCCTAAATGCCTTAAATATTTTGGCAAAGTAGGGCTGCAAGGGGAGACGGGCACCCAATAGTAGGTGTTCCTCATTTAGGGCCATCTCTCCGAGGGCCAGGGCACTCGGGATTTTCTCTGATTAGGGGACCCTGAGTTGTATGCTATTTAGGATTTAAAAAAGTTGCCTATATGCCCGAAGGTCCACCACACTTACAGTAGAGGGGAACTAGTCTGCCTCGTTAGGTCCCCTGCTTGGGGCTTGCTTAGAAACGTTTGCTCCATAGCTTCCCTCTTCCTGACCAATGATCGGGTCCCTAGATGATTCCATTCCTGCTCGGGCGACGTCTGACAAATGACTAAATATATCTAGAGTTTTTCTGACCTACAACAAAAACACAAAAAAATTAGCAAGAGCAGTGAAAGCATAAAGAAAATAACAAGGAAAAGCTCTGATGGCAGAAAAACGTGAGAAATTTGAAGAATAAGTGTGAAAGTGACAGGAGAAAATAGGGTATTTATAGATGGAGAGAAATAATCCCAGTCGTAGATCTAAACGGACAGGAGGTCGCCAGGTATCCAGGACCATAAATGCCTTTACAAGGATCGAGGAATCGTCAAATCCCCTCAATAGTACTTCAACACATGGCGCATCCCCAGTCAAGCATTCAAAAATCTTTTAGTACCCAAGGAGCCGCCTTCTTAGGGATAGCTATTGACAGGTATGACGTGACTTTTGATAGGGGTAATTAATGAAGACGGAATAGAGAACTAGGCAGGACACGTCATTAATAGTATAACGACTCTATTAGAAGAAAGAGAAAGGATCTCAGGGACAGTAAAGGTTCCACGACATGATAATCGTCTCAAGGACCATGAAGTTTCTGTGCCACACCAATGGCCTCAGTGATTGACCACTCCTCCAGTCAATTCGACTCACTTAAGTCAGTATTTCTTCCTTGGGACGGATCATCTCAGGCATAATTTTCTGGCATGAGCCTTACTGGTATCACACTAGAAACTAGTGGACTGGATGATTGGGGAAAAATGTAAGGGTGATGCGTGGATGCCCTGTCAGCAAGGTACATGCAGGTGGCTAGGGGTAATCCTACACAACTGCGTCTCAGATACACCTCATCCCAGGTATCTCCATACTCAGGAAATACATGACTCTGGGCAAATTCTGCCCCGGAAATCCCTTTTCTTAGGGATTTCATGGCCCTAGTGAGTTTCGCCCCAAGTAATCAGCATCCTATGAGAATTAATGGTGCCTCAGGATTCTCACTGTCTTAAGCGCCACAAAGACTGAAGTTCCTTCTCAGGCATGACACGGTTATCCATAGCACGCCTCAGACATCCAACAGCATCAACTGAGACAAGTCGCCTTCCTAGAAACCCAGATAGCTTCTCAAAGGAATCATCTTAGACCCGAAATCTTTCAACAACCAATTTTCAGGTAATCCCTGATCAGAGTGGGAATTCTTACATAGAGTATTAGCAGACATGTGCCCCCTCCTTCAGATGAAAAATGGGAACGATTGCTGAGAGTTGGCCCCTTAAATACACCCGTCTATCCTATGACCATTTTTTTAGGTGATGGGATGGTGTCAGACCCATACTCCTATAGAGGTGTCAGTGCTATTAATAAAATTTAACTGCACACTACTCCACGTTAGACATAACATCCTTCTATTCTTCGATGCCAAGCCACTATTCAGGGGGAGGTACTATATAAGGCAACTTTCTTCAACAGAGAGGCTCTCTCTAGGATTATGGACATTTTGGTTGGAACCTCACCGGAAGTTTGCACTTTAATTATACATTGATAAAATCGAAGAGAGAAAAAGAGAGCCTGATTATCATCGTTTCTAACTATTTTTATTTGGTAGCCTTTGGGTAAAGATTCTACACACTTGTCTCTTATTTTCAAGCTATTTTTGATGTTCTCTCTGTTGCTTTCATTGAAAGTCTATTTCTTTTTTCTTCCACATTATTTTTGACTTAGGCATTAGAGTTTTCCCATCGAGAACCCCTTCTGACGTCACTCTATAGGTATTTATTGTCTTTGCAGGCTTAGAAGGTGGAGTTGTGTTGAAAACAGCCACACTTTCAGTCACTTTTCGGTGGAAAAATCTCCATTCAATAACAATCACATTAGCCTTACACCTCACCAACTGAGTCATTTGTCGTTGGCCGTGAGGAAGGTTCACGAACAATTCTCACACCAACATTTACTATTAAAAAACTTGTTGGAAAAGCTTTAGGACTCATTTGTCTTTGTCTGAAAAGGCTACAATAATTTAATAAATGTGTATATATATCTGTAAATAGGGGTCAAAGTTTCAAAAACTACATAAGTTATCAAAATTTATAAAATTTATAAAATTTCTCTCTCTCTCTCTCTCTCTCTCTCTCTCTCTCTCTCAAATTCAACCAAAGCAAAGGAGGGGCTCTATGGGTTTTGATTCCTAGATATCTCAGTAATTTGAGGTTGAATCTTTATCAAGGAACAAGTTAGATTTATAACTTAACCTTAAAATCCATGAATAATGCTTATTTTGCATGATTTTTGTTTATTTTGGCACGTAATCCTAGTTTCCTTTTAGCACTCTTTCAACCTTTCAAAATGGTATCAGAGCACTTGATTGTGTTGTATATATACTTAATTTGGTTTGGTTATAGTTGGATTTTTTGTTGGAATCATTGGGAGCAAATTAGGGTTTATGGCCATATATGGGGTTTTTGGAAAAGATGATGAATAGTTCATCATCTAATCATTTTAATGGCTTTTTAATGATCCCTTGATGATATTGAAGTGTTCATAAATATTTTTTTTGTGATTTGGAATCAAGAATAACATGTTTAAGCATGTTGATGTGTTTGGCCATAAAGGTGTCCATGGATGAACGTTGTTTCATCAAATGTTTCAAATGTAATTTTTATGCTTTAATGTTCCAGATTCTTTTATTGATGTTTTGATCATGTAATGGAAGCATGAAACTCAAGAAGAAACCATGCTAGGTTTGGCCATGGATGAAACCTTGTGAACATGTTATGTTTTCATAAATTCAAGATGTTTTGAGTGTTAAACTTGTTTGAATGATCATGTGAATGTGCTGTCAAGTGTTGATGAAGCTTAACTGATTCTTAAAAGCATGTGTAAGGTCTGGCCATGGTGGAAGAATATGGCACTTGCTTGGTTTTTCCTATGGTTGCATATTTATCTTATGAATTTGGTATGTTTATGGTAATGTGATTAACATGTTTTTCCATTCCCATAACCTATACATGAGTTAATTAATTAATTATATGTATGTATATTATGTGATAATATATGTATTTGGATGTATGTATATATTATATAATGTATAAAGTGTTATATATGTATATAATACATTTAGTTAATTAAGTCATTTTACATGCCTTGGTTAATAATTAATTATATTGGTTAGTAACCAAAAGATGTCATTTTCATTACTTTACACTTACATTAAAATGATTGGTCAATGTTTTAATTTTTCAAACCTTAGGTTATAATGAAGCCTAAGATAATAATTAAATCTAATTTTTATTAATTTTTTTTTTTAAAAAAATTATTTGGCCACTTGTTAACAAATTAGGGTTTATGGAAAACTTAATTGCATTTAAATGTGTAAATAATATATTATTATATTAAATATATTTAATGATCTTAACATATTTGATGAATTAAAACTATTAATGCTTTAACGATGTAAAATGACTTGTATTAATTAATTTAGGGTTTATGAAATCCAAATTAATTAATTAAAATACCATTTAGGGTTTAAAAAATCTTAATTAATTAATAAACATTCATATATATGTTAAATTAGTTAATTCATGTGATAAATTAAAATAATCAATATATATGAGTGAATATGTCACACCCTAATCCGTGGGGCCCACCTGTGACAGACGTCACAGACCTCTAGGGTGCACTCAAACACACAAAATACCCCCTGTAGGCCTGTAAGGCGTTCACAAAATCCTGGTTTTCAATAAACTTCCAATAACTAATCAATCTAACACCCAAACTCCGAATGTATATAAAGATTTACAAAAAATCATAAGCACTGCAACATATACAACGTTATAGATAAAACGTTCAATCTTAAATAAAATCCATGGGATCAATACGCCCCAAAAACAAATATAAAATACTTAATATAAATTTGATTCTCATTCGTAAAACATTCATAAACAAAGAAAAGCATAATAGCTACCAGTGGACCAAGGACTCTATCAGGTGAGTCGATCTGGCTATACCTGAGCCTTCAATTCGAAGCAATCACCACCACTGGATCTCGAC
>JAVXUL010000016.1:9108233-9118573 GCA_035590515.1 Trichilia minutiflora | reverse complement strand
CTGAGAGTGAAACACTCAGGCCCCTCATTGACAACCACTCAGAAAGAACTTCCTGTGCAGTATACAAGAAGTCAAGAGTTTTGTCCCGACAGTGCTTTGTAAGACTTTGGAAGAGGTTGTTGTCGTAATCACGCAGCCAAGTAGATCCTTCAGATGATATAAGCTCCCCACTACTGATATAAACACCTTTTGAAGGAAACATATACTCAAAATCAGGAGGCAGGAGCATGCTGAATAATTGCTTACCAGTCCAAACACCACTGTTAAGAGAAGGAGATTTCACAATTGCTGGCGACAGCAATCGATAAGGGCAGAACATTTGCAGCTGCTGCATTTGCAATAGACTCAAGAGAACATCATCTTCCATGACCAAATGAGCAGCAGTTAAACTGTCTTGACTAAGTGAAAGCAAGTTCCTACCACTCTGCTGGTTAGTTAATTGCTTATCTAAAGCTACAAGGTTGGTGAGCTCAACTCGGGCATCAACTGACTGAGGAATATAACCATGAAAGCAGTCACCATCAAAGTCACCATGAAAAGGGGAGCAACAAAGTGGATTTATTGTGACCACCGAGCTTACTGGAAGGACCTTAACAGATAGAGCAATGAGGGAGTGTATATGTATAGAAGGTGGCCTATTCATTAGTACAATATCTCCATCACTTAGGGGCCTATAAATGAGGTCTCCTAATTGGAGCGCACCAAGACGTCGAACACGTACCAGACTACCTTTTCTACGAACAAAAAGCTCCCCTTTTTCAAGAAGACGTAAGCTACAGCAAGCATTTAACTTTTCCCAGTTCCAAGTGGTCAAATGCTCAGAAATTTGTAACCTCTCTGCTACGTGACAGGGTATACCAACTTCTCTCAGCATAATATTAGGGTCACCAGTTACAACCATGCGGAAACAATGATCATTTCTCTTCCCAAGAACAACATCTTTGACCCATCTTAAACCAGAGCTGTTGGAAACATCAGTGTTTTTCTGTTGCCGGACCTCGGCAGAATCTTTTTTTGATGACTTGTCTAACTGAAGCTGCATATTAAAAGCACGAACATAAGAAAAGCATTTAAATAAAAATAAGGTTTGACAGAGGAAAAAATGCAAAATAATTCTGTGCAACTTGCCTTTGAAATCTTTAAACAATGATGAACAAGATTACTTAATTCGTTAGATCTCCCTCTGAAATCAACCATTTTCCTATAAGCCCGGGTTCGTTCATCCTATGGCAGTTAATCAAGTATGCGCATTACATAAGAAAAGAAAAATGGAACTGACCCATCCAAATCAGATCAAATAGCAGTGAAGAAAAAATACTTACAAAAATCAATTTATTTCCATTTGAAAATGCACGAGTCACTTCTGTCACACGATGATTATTTGGCGTTACAGGGAAAAAATTAAGGAAAAGCACATCTCTCCTCAAAATAAACTTTTCAATGAATGTTTGATCAACATCTTTCAACAGAAAATGCACCTATATACCAGAAAGCGAACATCATAAAAGCCTCAATTAGCAGCAAAATAAGAACAGCATGACCCTATCAAGACAACTGTAGGTGGAAAAGGCTTAACTAATTTGGAAAGAAAAAGAAGCAAAAATAGAAATAATTGATTCAAGTCCACAAATCTATTTTGTTCTGAAAATAGAAAATATATAAATCTCACATTAGAACTTATATATTTTGTGATTTTATGGTAACATATTCAAGCCTGTTAGTGGTGAAATGAACATGGTATCAAAACTAAGCCAACCACTAAATCTTCTGATCGAATTCCTATGTTGTACTCATTGAAGTATTATAAATGATATTTGTGTATTTGTTGTACTGTTCATAGTTGTGGTTTAATAGATCCTAAGGCTTGCAAGGAAGCATGTTTGAGCTTTACTACTTTTGTAGGGCCTTGAACTATAGTCTCAAACTTCTTTCATCTAGTAGGAACTTAACATTTCTAAATTCCCTATTAAAACTACAGTTAGCAGGACAATGAATTTATTTGAATGACATTTAAACTTCTCTCTTCAGAAATTTCTACAAGTAATAGCAATAAATTTCATTGTTGTATAGCAAGGAATAGCAATAACCTTGGTTGATAATGAAAAGAGGTCATGGAGGAAGTAAATCCAGCGGCCCATAAGTGTTCTAAATATACGTACTTTGAACAACAAAATTATCAAAGTTGGTCAACAAACTATATGATTGAATAAATACTCCAACATTTAGCAAATTCATAGCAAATTCTCTATTCCCCCTTTCACTCCTCCACCCTCCATCGACAAATAAAGGTAGTTATTTCTTCACTAGAAATGGTTTCCATGTATGACCAAAGGTACCTTTTTCCACCTTTTTGAAATATACTAAAAAAAAGTAACAAGGTGAAAGATCGTTATCATAGTGGAAATTCCATTCGATAACAAAAACTATCACAAATATGCATCAATTGAGATTTGAGATGTAAAGGAATGCATACTTGTTATCACTTGACCAAGAAGCTTAAGCTGATAGTTAATTGCCCACATATGTTAACCTCTAATAAGCCCCCTCACATGCAAGACTAACACTGAATGGGCTTGTTATGTGAATCAAGCTTGATAGTCCAAACAAAGATAGAAAGAATGCAAGTGCAAATCACATGGGTGGAATTGAACCCAAGATCTCTTGGTCAAACTGGCTCTTATACCACATTAAGTTATCACTTCAACCAAAAGCTTAAGCTGATAGGTAAGGGCCCAATCAATAGCATTAAGCTTTAAAAAACTAAATACCATCTTTAGCAAAAGCATATCTGTCTACCAATACCCTTTATAATTTTTCAATGACATATAGTTGAGGTAATTTTTCAATGACATATAGTTAAGCTAATATAGCAAAGGTACAATTAAACAACCAAAGATAAACGACACAAAAGAGTTCATATTTTAGACATAGATAAACAATAATAAGACAACAATAACAGTAATAGTAACATGAATTAATACATCCATCTATTATTTGATTGAACTCTTTCCTAGACAAATTTATTTAGATATAAAGAAATCCACCTAGTGCTGTCACAGACCCAACATTTTAGTACCCAAGGATTATGGACAGGGAATGTGAGAGGTAAATGAAGAGATGATATAGGACAATTAGCTTCAGAATATATTAATTGATATAAACCTTTTATCAGTGTATAAACAAACCATTTGGTACTAGAATGATGTAATAACAAAAGAATAAATAAACAAAATAAATCATAATTCACAGAAAAATGAACTATAATCATGCGATGACATCAAAATATATATCTACATCATGCTATTGCCATCAAGGGTCCAAAAATTATATACTGGCCACTAGTACATATCATAGAGAATAAAAAAATATTGCAGTTTTAAATTAAGAGGCAAAGTCACCTGTATTTAACAGAAAAAGGAACATAGGAAACAACATCAACACAAATATTGCCAACATAATAATCATAGGCAAAAACATGACAATATAATTATTTCATGCTATATTATGGACAAAATCGGCCTGCATGACTGAAAATTTCTCCAATAGCTCCCGTAAACATATTTTGTTAACATAATAACTCTTTTTACAATAAAGGTGAACAAGTAGCCAAAAACTAAACAATAAAGTGAATTTTGAAAAAAGAAAGGAATAGTTATAATTGCCTAAACCTAGATATGTGACTATCACACAGATGGACCTATTCAACAGACATGAAATCTCATAGCAGTCAAGTTCTTTTCAGCATTCAAAATAACAAAGCTATAACAAGTATTAGTGCCTGAGCACACTCCATCAGGTCCCACAGCATGATTTCTTAAGAAATCATGTGGAAACAACTAATAAAAAAGCATAGTCACGCTAATGGAGGAAAAAATTGTGAAAGCCATGCTACCTGGGCATGTGATAAAACCTTTCTGTTTGGTTTCCCACTGTTTTCTTCTTGTTGTGCATCTTTCGGAATAAAATCCCAGTAATCAGCAGCCAACTTTTGGCGCTTCTTCAGTGACTTTTCATCTATTTCCACTATAATATCAGTTTTCCTTGAGAGATCATTAGATGAAATTTTAAATTTCATTCTTGGATAGCAAGATATAGTACTTCTCTGTTCATAGGGCAAATCAACTTTTATAAGTCAACAAGGAGTAAAAAGGAAGGAGGATAACAAGAAGAACCCAAAACACTTACAACACAATATCTGCAACGCCTTGGCTGTTTTCCTTTTCGAAAAGAGCCAGCCCCCTGGGGCATGCATAAGAAGAACAATCAGAAAATTTCAAAAACAAAACACCAATAAAATGATCTTAACTTGAAATGAAACTATTCCATATCAAAGTCAGTGAAAAGAACTTTTGATAACTTTCTTCTTGATCCCTGCAATAAATCACAATTTGCTGAATTGAATAAACTTGCAAAGAAGGTCAATTATTGATACAACTTAAGTCGAGTTATTCATGTAATAATAACGACAATATGGCTACTTATGACCACACCACAATGGTGTGTACAAGACATTTCTTCAGGAGAAATAGAGAGGGAGAATGTGATAGCTACATTCCATCATATTTCTCAATGCTACAACAGATGAATATCTAGAGTCTCCTAACTTCCGTAATAAGACAACAATTTTAAAATCAGCAAATTGAGTTAGGTACCTGACCTTGACCACTAGATCTTTCCGGATAGATTTACATCCAGGGCAGATTTGATTTAAAAGTTTTGCAACTTCTGATAGAAAATATGGATGTTGTATTGTGAATGGGAACTTGATATAACCAAAGTGACCTGAAAAATTGATAGAAGTACAGTTACACAACACTAGCAGATTGTATAAACAGTTATATATCAGAGAAATAATTATCATCCAAATTTTGCATCAGACCTTCGCAACTTTTCAAATCTTTGGCACCACATGAGGAGCACTCAGAAGTTGGATTTGGAAGTCCCAACTTAGGATCACAGACCTCACCAACAGCACCAATTGCACTTACAGATAACTTTTCCTGTTTAGAACATAGGTAAACTCTCTGTTATGGCAAATACATCACAGCATTCTGAACAATAAACAATGAAACATAACTGATGACATTCCCAAAGGTCTGCTTTTTCTATTTTACATGGGCTAAACCGCCAAAAGCATATAATTCATTAGAAAGGAAGAAGTTCACAAGACTGAATGAAGAAACAAGTACAATACGAACAAATTAAACAAGAACCAAGAAATAAAACTTGAAAATGCAGAATGAAAGAGAATATAGACAAGAAAATCATGGAACTGCTTCAGAGAATTAATTTGGATAAACTGATAAGCAATACCATTTAATAATAACTCTAAGGAGACAAGGGCGGCAACACTGCCTTTTAAAGTAGCATTTTAAAGCTGAAAACGGAACTGAGCATTCATTCATGCAAGTCTGTGTGAATGAAATTTATGTACAAATAGATCATAATGAGCCTAATTACCAAAGGATGGAACACCAGATCAGTCACATAAATACATCAGAACAAATAATCAGCTGAAATAGTATTTCACCTTCTCGGCCTCAGTTGAAATTCTAATAGTTATCCTATTCAGAATACCAGATGGCATTTCCAGTTGTTCTTCATACAATTCAGTGTCCATTGGACTTGGTAACGTTATTCAAGAAATCAAGCAACCTACAAGCACATCCAAAACAGTAAGATTGGAATGGCTAATCGTAAAATGCCCTTAGGCATAAAATACAACACAGAAGCATAGCAATAAGATTAAATCTAGACATATGTGTTAAAAGACGCCTTCAGATGGAAAGGCATTAGGTATAACATGATAAACCACAGTGTCATTAATAAAGTCCACTAGCATGGCACATCAATACAATTCACACATGGTGAAACAAATGACCCCTTTTTTTCTTTTTATCTAATCTTCTTAAGCAAATAACTTGGTAATCACTCTTGGAGGACCCACTAGAATACCCACAGCAAACACAAAAACTTCCATGGATGAATAAAAATTAAGAAAAAGATGCTACAAAATAAATGCTTCTTAAAGTTATTAGCAACCTGTTTGAAATTTGATTTAGAACATATGCCAAATCCTTTCAACTTGTGAGATATATTTAGCCAATAACTCCCATGCGCTCCGCAATTCTCTTTACCAAAGGCTGCGGTACAAGTCTCTGCCAAAGCCCTCAGACCTTCCTCACCAACTTGCCTGTCAATGACAAAGGGGAAGAAACAAAAAAAGAGGGGAAATAATAAAAAATGGTGGTTCAGAAAGATCTAAGACCTTTGTAAGTAAAATCTAGCAGCAAATTTCAATAATTAGTAATTACAAGAAACTTTAAATTATTTTTTATAGTCCAGTTTGTCCATTAACTATAATTATCCAGTGTTATTTCTGGTAGAGTTATTTATTTGGCACTGCATACATATCTTTGATTGTCTCACGACTGAAAACTCAAGCACATTGCTTGTCCAAGGTTTTTTTACAACGTTTTAAATATGACTTACAGGATATTTTATTTCATAATTACTTTGAAAGGAAAGAATAATGAATGAAGAATTTCTTGTAATGTGTAATCAAAATGAAAAGATATACAAACAACAAGGAGATGAGAATTAAATATGTTATCTGGCTTAAGGAAAATGAAAGTGCAATACACCCTTCCGCCAAAATCTTGCCATATGTGGCATGTATATGTAATACCCCAATAATGAAAGAGTCAAATGCAAACATGGCAAGAGTTTAGTAGAAGGGTGTATTGCACCAGACATACTCAAGACTCTCTCAAGAAAAAGATTAAATTATTCTATCTAAGCACAAGAAAAGAAAATGATAAGAGGCACAAATCAACAAAGTATTAAATGTCAAATTGGTTCCTCAAAAGCTTCATGGTTGTTTAACATGTGCCTAAATATAACATTTGATATCAATTGTTCACTTATACTAGTAAGTTTGCTGCCAACAAAAATATACTGCTTCAATAGATTTATTGTCCGTGTATTGCAGTGGTTACAAAAGAAGCTAAAGTCACTTGATTTTTATATTTGGAAGCACTGTATTGCCCTATGGTTTGTCATGAAAGCAAAACTATCAACTCCGCAAAATTAACCAAACAAGAAAAACAAAAAGGATTTTTGTGTAAATAATTAAGGTTTAAAATAAAATAAAAATAGATAAATAACAAAAATTATAACAATAAAAATTTATTTCGAGAGATCAAGCCATAAGGTATTAGCAAATTTCCTGAAAGGCAGTGACTAGACACCCAAACAATTACAGATTTTCCATAATTCTGAGACCATAATTTTTAAGCACCTAAAGTACCTATTCAAGAAAACCAAGGGTGACAGCAAGAGTCTGGCAGCCAAAGAGAAATTCATTCATGGAATAATTTTACTAAAATACAAAAATAATAGTAAGCAAGGAATTTTTGTGACATGGAAAGCACTATGTTACATGCAAACTTCAAATAATTGCAATACATGTCAAACATGCACTGGTTCATTATATGCCAGCTGATTCATGTAGAACATATATAATTCATAACAAAATAATAAAAGCCATGAACACAGGACAATCTAGCCTGTATATGTGCAGTATCAAACTAAAAAATTATAATGTGGATGAAATTAGTTATTAACCCCCACAAAATTTAAGCAAGTCCCCTCCCTCATTAATGAAAAACACAAATACAAACAACCATTCCAAGCTCATTGAACAATCAACTAACAGGAATAGGGACATGATCTCAAATAGAAAATTTCCATGTTTCAAACAAGCGAAACAACAAACGCCCATCTACCAACAAGAAGACAGCTTGTTTCCATAATCAATCCAAAGAAATAACTTACATGAACCACCATATTCACTCAGCGATCAAAAGCCAAAACACATCCCTTCTTTTTCTTGAAAATCAGATTGCAAATGAAAATGAGATTTTATGGTATAAACCATTACCAACAAAACAAGCATCGCATCATTAGTCAATAAAAAATTGCACCCACCATTGGCACTCATTGATCAATCAGATATGGAGAGACTTAATTTCATGCTGCTTTTACCAGCACAAAAGCTCATGAATCAATAAAAAGGCCAAAAAATATAAATAGGAACCCATTACACCAACAAAATACTAAAACCAATGATCAAAATACCAAAAATAAATCTAAATTTCTATGCACATTGTCTGAAGTTCCAACAACTCACATAAACCATATATCTCACTCACATTACCTCGAAACCCTTTAATTCCATAATTCATTGCATATCAATAAACCATATTTGCATGCAGAAATCCGAAACAAAGGGTCACATAAAGACAAGAGCAAAGCTGTAACTAAGGAGCACGACCTACCTAACTATATGGCGAAGCAGCAAGGGTTGTCCGGAGCAGTGTCAGCGTCAAAAGCGGCCTCACACCCATAATCATCGGAAAAACCAAAAACCCAGTTAAAATAAAAAAGAAAAAAAAACAAGACTAGCAAACAAGTATGATCATTCATACTACACAATACCTTCAACAAGAATTCACATAACAATATATGAAAAAAGAAGAAAGATAAAAAGAAAAACGAAAAACTTTACTCACTCTGCTCTATAAAAGTAATGTACTTTGGTTGACAGACAGAGAGAGAAAGATAGAAAAAGTGGTGTGGTCAGAAGGAACAGAACATAAACACTGATTAGCAAAACTGTAAATAAATAACTAATTAAGGGCCAAAAAAGCCCAGAAAACCGGGTATGACGCCGCCGGTTCGTTTCAACCAAAAGACAAAACGCCTAGTTCAAGGAGAGGGTAGTGGAACAGACCTACACGAGGACGCGGTTTACGAAAAAAAAAAATTCGTGAGGTTTTTTATTTCAGAATTTATGCGTCAGATTATTGCTTCTTCCTTTTTTCTATTAAATTACGATTTTATCCTTGTTCTTTTCATAATTTTCTTATATTTAAAATTGTGTTATTATCACTTACTACTATAAATTTTGATAATATTTTATATAAATAATAAAAATACAAAAATAATTACTTATATGCTCTTTTTTAAATTATTTTTTATAATAATTTTTATATTTTTATAATATTATAATAAAATTTTACACAATTATTATATATTTTTATTATAAAATATAAATATTTAATTATTATTATAAATAAAAATAATAATTAAATATTTTATTTTATTTTATTATTAAATTATTTTAATTATCATTTTAAAAAAAATTATATTTAATTATAAAGTAGTGACAATAATTTATAAAAATAAGAAGATTATTGTTTTGTATTTATTAGTAATAAGGTGATGTCATACATTTTTTTAAATTATTTAATTAAAAAAATGGCAAATGTCATCCTATAATTTTATGAAAAAGTAGATAGCCTGGTCAAAAAAATTTCAAATAAAACCTCATGTTATTTTTTAAAAAAATAAATATCTTTTTATTAAAAAATATATATTTTTATTATATAAAATTTTAAGTTTTATTATATAAATTCTTAACTTTGATAATATAAACTTTTAAATCAAATTAATTAATTTTTTTAAAAATATTTTAAATTTAATTTATAATTTTTATTTGGATAATTTCTCAGAGTCCATTATAAAGGTCCAAATCCAATGTTTAATCCATGTTCGTTATCCTAAGCCCATCACTTAACTGAATTCTAAGACCTTTTATTATGGTATATGGCGAAAGTTCTCTTAGTCTACGACAACATCCAAGGTCATGGATATTAAAAAAATATCTCGGATTATTTATAATGTATCCGAGACATACAGCTATATTCGTAGTCTAAAGCCCTTATGGCTTTTCAAGAGTCAGTTATACTCTTTATAAGTTTATATGAGTTTTAATTCAGTAACAAGACCCACTTTTCTGCAATAATTTACTAAACTCTCTTTCGTACTCTCTGAATTTCACCACTAAATAAAACTCTTACTGACTTAAGTATTGGAGTATTTTCGTCAAAAAATTGGTTTTATCCCTAATTGTTCACTATATTTTACAGAAAAGGATAACCGTAAGTGAAATAATGAGGATCTTGATGCACGAGGTTGAATAAGGAGTCAATTTCTTACATCAACAATTTTAATACTTTATTTTATAATATTTTTTACTAAAAGAACTTATAAATTAATCTTTAAAAATTATATTTAAAATATTTATAAAAATTTATGAATTTATTTTTATTTTATAATTTAAATTTATAAATATTTTATTTTATTTATATTTTTAAAAATTAAATAAAAATAATTTAAATATTTTATTTAGATTATTGAAAGATTATAATACTTTATACTATAAAAAAAATTCAATTTATAATTTTATATTCATAAATATTTTAAAAAAAGAATTT
>JAVXUL010000016.1:9078757-9098541 GCA_035590515.1 Trichilia minutiflora | reverse complement strand
ACTAGAAATATGCATAAATGGAGAGAGATAATCATACTTTAAGTGTAAAATGATAAATTTAACTCTTAATACACATATACTTTTATGTACTCATCAAGCGCCACTCAGTTTTTCACTAAAATAGGCAATTGGCTTATTTTCTTACATCAAAACAACCCCGATTCCTACTCCTGATGCATCGTATTCAACCTCAATTATCTTTTTAAAGTTTGAAAGTACTAAGACGGGTGCATTGCATAGCCTCTCTTTGATTTCATTAAAGCTATTTTTAGCTTTTTCGTTCCACATAAAACTAACATTTTTCTTCATGATTTCAATGAGAGGTGCTACAATACTACTAAAATTCTTTATGAATCGACGATAAAAAGTTGTCAAACTATGAAATGACCGTACCTCTGAAACATTAGTTGGTCTAGGCCATTCTCTGACTGCTTTGATCTTTTCTTCATGAACTTGAATCCCATGCTTTGAAACAATGAAGCTTAAGAACCTTGGGATTTATAAAATGAGCACTTCTTCAAATTACCATAGAGCTTCTCACACCTTAATGTGTTGAACACATCACACAAATGTTGCACATGGTCTTCAATACAAGCACTATAAACTAGAATGTCATCAAAATAGACAATGACAAACCTTCCCAAGAATGGACGCAGCACATGATTCATAAGCCGCATGAAGGTGCTAGGTTAAGTGCATTGGATAAACCAAAAGGCATAACCATCCACTCATAGAGGCCATACTTTGTCTTGAATGCTGTCTTCCACTCATTGCATTCTTTTATACGGATTTGATGATACCTGCTCTTCAGATTAATTTTAAAGAAGATAGAAGCTCCATGGAGCTTATCTAACATATAATTAAGTCGCGAAATTGGAAAATGGTACTTGATGGTTATCTTATTGATTGCCCTACTATCCACGCATATATGCATGCTTCTATCTTTCTTAGGAACCAAAAGAATTAGAATTGAGCATAAACTCATGGATTCTCGAACGTAGCCCTTATCAAAAAATTCCATCACTTGTCATTACAATTCTTTGGCTTCCTCAGGATTCATCTTATATGCTGGTCAATTGGGTAGAGTTACTCTAGGAACAAGATTGATTTGATGTTCAATTCCTCGTATTGGAGGTAACCCCTTAGGAAGCTCTTCAAGAAATAAATAAAAAAATTCATCCAATAGCTTTTAGACTCGAGGTGGAAGATAGGATTTCTCACTGTGCAATACTTCACGAAACATTAGTATAATAATGGAAAAGGGGTTGAAAAGTACCTCTCTTAGGTCACTTTTGGTGAGTAACAAAGTCTTTTTTTTCTCTTTCTTCTTTATGTCAATCGATTTTTCTCGAATTGGGTCATTAAAAACTGGTAGTAGAACCACTTTTTGATCATCTTTATGAAATGTATAAGAGTTCTCTTTTCCCTTATAGAGAGCATCTCGATCAAATTGTCATGACCTACCAAGTAGTAGGTGACTTGCTGTTATGGGTACCACATCACAAACAACTTTGTCTGTGTATTTTCTGATAGAAAAAAGGAATGATGACTTGCTTGTTGACTTTAACTTCACCAAGATCATTCAACCAATGCAATGAGTAGGGATGTGGATGTTTATGGGTTTGCAAGTTCAATTTTTTTACCATAGTTAATGAAGTAACATTGGTACAACTACCACTATCTATGATCAAAGTATATACCTTTCTTATTATGGTGCAGCAGCTATGAAAGAGACGCATTCGTTGCTCACCACCTTTCCTTTCTTACCCAATGAGAACCTGTCGGATGATTAACATCTCTCCCTCATCAGGATAAGCACGTTCCTCTGGTTCGCTGCCATCTTCTTCCTCCTCACTCTCGACTTCGTTTTCACTAACAATCTCTTTTCTCTCTTTTAGGACCATTATGCGATAGTTTGGGTAGTCCAAAATGATATGATCATACCCCAAGCATTTGAAGCACTTAATCTCACGTGCTCGCTAAGGTGTCTCGATGATTTTTTTCTCTCTGCTCTCATGATGTTTTTCTTTTGCCAAACTAAAGTCGAATTTATCTTTTGATTTTGAACCCTTGTTATAAGTCGATGCTGCTATTTTGCTTGACTTTAAGTTTCCTCTTTTACGTGGTTTCTCCGCTTGCATTGCAAGTTAGATCACATCATCAAAGGTCTCATATTTGTACATCAGAACGGTGTCTTTGATCTCCCAACGTAATCCTCTAATGAACCTTGTAATCGTTTGCTCCTTTGGCTCTTGAATCTCGCATCTGATCATGAGGGTTTCAAATTCTTTCACATACTCACTGATGCTGAGTCCCTCTTGACGGATGTTATTGAATCGCAAGAATAAATCTTGCTTGTAATGCTCTGGAACAAACCATTTTCGCATCAGGTTCTTCATCAATCCCCATCTGCGGACTTCATCCTCTCCCTCTTTTCGACATTGTGCCATAAGGTTATCCCACTATAAGTTTGCATAGCCCGTGAGTTCTAATGCAGCCAAACTCACTTTCTCAGTATCATTATAGTCATGGTATGCAAAAATTTTGTCTACCCATTATACCCAATCAAGATAATCTTCTAGAGAGCTCGATCCCGTAAATGAGGGTAATTGAAGTTTGACATTGGCAGGTTGATGCTCTCTTCACTGCCTATTCCTTCTAAGCTCATAATCTTCAACTATCTCCGCTGCATTGATTTCCTCTTTTTCGCATTCAACTCGCATGCTACTAAATTGCTGGTGGTTATTCATGGTCATCCGCTCTAAAGCTTTTATCATTAGACGCATTTGATGAAGTAGCCTTTGCATTTGTGCTTGGTCGAATCCCATCCCTTGCTGAAAACCTGGAATATTTTTATCAACGTCATTACTTCTATTGCTACTACCACTTTGAGACATGATGCAACCTAGGCTATAATACCAAATGATGTGCTTTTAACTCTTTACACAAGTAGTAATTGAAACAAGGATTTTAATGGATCAAAAATTTGGCAAGGAAGTAGGAACAAAAAAAAGAAACTCTTTATAATTGTTAGACAAAAAAAGAAAATGAAGAAGAAATGGTAAAATATGCCAAGGAAAGAATTTAAAGTTGATAAGTATACAACGCCACACCGTAAATTCAATTCGTAGTTGCCACTCTCCTTTGTCACTAAGGAATGTAAGACATTCAATTCACTCTTTTAAAGAAAAAGCAAATATTGAGAGAAAACTTGCTCAAGGCAAAAGAAACAATCTTATTCATCTTCCAGCAAATTCATAATACCCCTTTTTATAGAGAGGGCTTACATGCATAATTGGCTAAAATTACATAGATAAAAACTCTAATTAATGTAGGCTAAACAAGTAAATAAATAATTCAGCAATTAAGATAATTGACAATTAATTAGGTGTATAATTGGTGGTAATTAGCCTTATTAGATTTCAATCAATCAATTCCCCTAGTTGCCATCTTTGTTGTATTTTTATGAGATATATTAAATCTGGCACATGACTTGTCCATTTTCAATTGTATTATGGGCTTCTTCTAACATTGGATGTCCAGCCCACTTCCAAGTATTTATGGGTATATGCTTTATTTGAATTGACATAATTCTATACGAAATTAATTTGGGCTGCTCAACTGATCCTCCTTATAATTGATCATTCGAATATAAAAATAAACTTTCATTAACTCCAACATTTAGTGTAAATCCCAAGCTAGCAAGTTCGACTTTCAGCTCTTTTGCCTTTGCACGTGAGACAGGGCCATGATGCACATCAGGCCTTGTGCCAAAAAAGATATTTATTGTGATTATTATTTCCTTAACTGAATCATAACTTAGCTCTGTCTTAGTTCAATTTTTCCCCTTCTTTTCTCTTTAAGTTGACCATTTAGATGAATTATTGGTATGTGGAAATTTATGGGTAAAGAAAATCAACAAGGGAGGATGGATTGCTTTCACTTATTGATGCTTTCACACACGAAGTACACTATGACTTTGCGGAAAAAAAGTAAGCTTTAAGCACACTGTTTTCCTTTTTATTGAAGAATTACTCCATCCTGTAAATATTGCATCTGTCAAATACATTTGCAATAGTTTATTTTTCACTGAAGATTTGTTAATTAGTTCTATATTTTAAACATGCTGTCACAAACAATAAATCTACTTTATCTTACAGCTTCATTAATTTGCTTTATGGCTATCTCAATTCCCTTAAGCACGGAGCACCAAAAGAAATATCACTGGCAGCTCAAGCACTTGGTAAATTTTCAACATCTGGCATGCTTCCTTCAATCTTTTATGTTGTATCAGAATAGTAATATGAAATTCTTGGTCATGATCTCAGCTCTGCTTGCTTTGACTCTTGGGTATGGGGATAAAGCATCTGAATTGTTAAAAGATTCATTTTCACCAATTTCAAGGGCACTTAATACTGATTCTGAAGAATCAAAAGAAAAGGTATACAGATATACATACATATATATACAATTACAATTTTTCTCCAATCTAGATGTCCATATTTTAGAAAATGCAAACTTGTACATGGCTCTCAGAAATTTGGCACTGAATTGGAGCAATTCAATGTCAAATTCCTACGAGCCATGTATAAATCCGCATACATATGAATGTCCAGATTGGAGAATATATATATATATATGTGTGTGTGTGTGTTTTGAGTCACAACAAAAGTGAGAGTCTACATATTCTAGTTCTATATTCTGATGTTGGACAAATTTATTGCTTTAGGTATTGCAATGCTTAGCTGTCATTACTTATGTTGGTGCCAATGATCCGGAGGAAATAGAAAGGGCGATGCAAATGATTTGGAAATTGATTGAGCAAAAACCTGGTTCTAATGTATGTACTTACCTCTTTAACTTCAGATATGAATGCAGATTTACTAGAATTTTCCTTGTGTTTAGAACCAACTAGGTTACTGTGCTTCAAGCAAATTGTAATTTATGGTTATCTGAGTTTATAGGTGGCTGTGTCCCCCATTTTGATAGTTTCAGCGATATGTGCCTGGTCATTTGTTCTTACAACTGAAACTGAATGGAGTTTAGTTGATTCTGAAAGTTGGCAAGAGTAAGCCTCCTGTCTAATTTCTATTTGGAAGCATGTAAATAGTTAAAAGAGAAAACTATTTATCTTATTTTCTAATTGGTTCAGATTAGCATCTCATTTTTCAAGTCTTTTGGAAGTAGAAGATCGGTCTGTTCGCATGGCAGCTGGTCAAACATTGGCTATATTATTTGAAATTCAAGATTCAGAGGAATTTTCTAGCGATGCTATAGAAACATTAATGCAGAAAATCATTGATCAAGTGGAAGCTCTTTCCACTGAATCAGGTGGCAGAGGTTCATCAAAGAAAAACCTTTTTAATCAGCGAGTTTATTTTAAGTCTGTTTATGACTTTATGAAGGTAATTTATTGATTCCAAAGTGCTGTTTTCTACTGAAATGTTTTATGCAAAAATTTACATATTTTTTTGTGATCGTTCAGAAACGTTATTGTCCCAAGTCATCAAGAAAGTATGGTCAAAAGTTGCTTACCTTGTCGACGTGGTCCGCGTTGGTACAGGTATTCTTTTCTTCAGTTTTTTGATCTTCTTGATAACACTGTGTGCTCTGGTTTTCATTTTTTCTTTTGAACTTTGAACAGTTGAATTTCTTGGGTGGTGTCATAGGATATGGATTTTTGAAGCACATACAGGTTGTTTTTTCATTAAACCACAAGGTCTTCTTATTTGAATTAAGCTATTTCTTTTTTACAGCAAGTGCATATGTATTTGTTTGATGACAGTACTAAATTGCAGCTAATTACCTTTGTTAAATAGAAAAATAATTTTTTTCACGATGTGTTCGAGATGACATCAGAGAAGAAGGACGTTCTAGATAGAAAGTTAACCCACAGGGAAAAGGTTGGCCTCCACTTTCCTTATCAACATTTTTTCTTCTATTTTAGCGTTTTTAGTACGGAGTAAATGGAATTGTTTGTATCTATTCTGCCACAATTTGGATGCTCAATCCAGGCATATTGGCTTCTCAACATTGGTAGACTGGTAAACCAACGTGCATTGCTGATTTGCAGTGAGAAGTCAATTTAGGAATTTTCTCTAAGATTGAATTGAACTGGATTAACACCGTGTTTACCCCACTTGGTGCAAAACAAAATCTTTTCACACGTAGTAACTTTTTTAAAAAATTTTAAGCTTGACCGTATATGGCTAGCTCAGTATCCTTCTGATATGGCCCCACCCTTGCAAACTTACTTAAGGAGGAAATGGAGAGCACGTGATTGAATTGCTTAGTTTACATGATCAGTAGAAAAAGGAGGTTGAAGTAAAGTTCCAATTCCAGCCATGATTTTCCGCATATTCTCTATAATAGCTTTACCATTATCTCTTATCTTTTAGGAATTTAGTTTTATTTATTATCGAATAACACTCTAAGGATATTTACTATAAATGTCCTAGAAATTGTTTTGAAAGGATAATCTAGAATTGTAATTTGATTTTGAATTGGAGGTTTGTCCATCTCAAAAAGGATTTAATTTACTGATTGTAATAGTGTTTAAGATGCTTGCACTTTACTGTTAATAATATCTTCTCATTTTATATTACCCTTCCATTTATTTGCACCTATTAATTTTTGGTATTAGAATAAGGTTATCCAGAATGGTCGTCAAACTTAATACCACCCTTCCACCTGAACCACAAAATCCTTCACAGATGGTTCCACGACCTATATCCCCAAATGCTGATCTTATAGTAATTCAGCTTGCTTCTATTGCTACCCAACTTGAAGCCATGGATACTCTAGCAGCAGAGGTAACGACAATCAAGGCTCAGGTCAGTGATGTTCAGTCAACAGATCCCAATCACAACAAAGGCAAAGCAAAGGAATTACCATCAGGTTCTCGAGAACAAAGGCGTTTCATTTGGTCAAATGCTGAAGACGAAGATGTTGATAACTCTTGGCGGTGACAGAGCCCAGCCTAGCGTCCGCCCACAAAAAGGGAGTTTCCAAAATTCAATGGTGGCGATCCTCGTGGTTGGATTCTTAAAACGGAAAAATACTTCAACTATTACCAAAATCCCGATGAACTTAAGGTTGATGTCACCGCCATGTACCTTGAAGGAGATGCGCTGGATTTGTTCTCTTGGCTCAACAATGAACTCTCGTTTACTGGAACAAACTCGTTAAATCGCTACAGGGAAATTACGAACTTGCTGAGTTTCAGAATCCAGATGAACATTTATGCAGTATTCGACAAATGGAAACTGTTCAAGAGTATCAGCAAGAGTTTGTGTTTCACATGAGTGCGAATTGGCTAGACCACTGCTTATTGGGCGTTTTCCTCAATGGATTATGCAAGGACCTCAGAACATATGTAAGGATACATAAGCCCCGCACTTTGTATAAGGCCATGAGTTTAGCCATTGAATTTGAATCCAAGTTAGGCCAAAATTGAATGACCAAGGGGCCCAATTGGTCTAACTCTTCTCGGTCCAATCCATACTCTGTTTCCCGTAAGCCTTACTCTCACGTAAAGGAAATTTAGCTGGAGTAACTATCATAACAGCTGGTTACCCTCTTCCATCGTTTTCCTACTTAACTGCCCCTTTTAATTCGAATCACTCTTGGGAGGTTGAACACCAAAACATAATTACTAAGGGCTTGTGTTTCTAGTGTAACCAAAAATTTAGGCCTAGTCACAGATGCAAAATAGGTTCTTTTTCCTTCTTGGGACTCACGAATGGTGACGAGGAAGTTGGCAAAGAAGATGATGCTGGCTCAGAAGTCACTCTCGACGACGGCGCACAAGTTGACATTGCTGAAATTAGCTTCCATGCAATTTTAAGGAAGTCGCCTAGTACAACCATGAAGCTTAAAGGGACTATTGGTCAAAGAGAGGTTCTCATACTTGTTGACAGCGGTTCAACGCATAACTTCATAGCTGAAACCAAGGTTATCAAAATTGCGATTTTAATTAAAATCGTTTTCTATTTAAAAAATCGGAACGTAAAATTGAAACGTAAAAACGGAATTTTAATAATATATAAATAATAAAATATTTAAAATATTTTTATAAATTAATAAAATCAGTCAAAATCGATTAAAATTGATCAAAATCAAATAAATTTTTTACTGTTTTACTATTTTCGATTTTAACTAAAATCGAAATCATTTTCTTATTAAAATCGCAATTTTGATCGATTTTACTGTTTAAAATCGCGATTTTGATAACAATGCCTCTAACTATTCAGAACCATAAGCATGACAACATATCTTCTTTGGTGTAATACTTATGAGTATTTGAGACTCTTATCTGTTTCTCATTTACAGGATAAGAATGGAAAGTCTACTTGATTAATAAGGTACATTCGATGCAATTTTAGTGCACACAATGTGGTGGTAATGGCTATTGTCAATGACCACCGACGAGAATATCTATTAGAATCTAACTAAAGGTTGGAATAAAAAACCTAAGATTCAATCTTTTTGGAATTTGGACTTTCTATTAAGGGAGTACAATCTTCTTGTCCACCTAATTTGCTAAAAGGCCACGGCACTGAAATTGGTGATCATGTTGACATATTATAAGAAATTTTCGTTGATTGAAGCCAAATTATTATTAATTTTTAAGATATGTTACTTATTTAAAATTTTCATCTCAAATATAGATATGGAATGAAAATATTTGGGTTACCACTTACTATAATAGAAATAGAATGGGCGATACCTCAAAACCCTCCCTAACTCGTGGCAAAAGCACGTGACTAAAAGAAGGGAGTATATCTGTTTATATACATTTTGAATTTGATGGTAAAATTATTTGAAAATAAAATTAATGGTTAAGTGTAAATGTTTTTAAAAGTTAATCATTTTAGTAAATATATTAGAAAATAAGGACATTTTCGTATTTTATCAAAAAAAAAACCCTACAAACCCAAGACCTGCTGTCAACCACCATGTCACCCTCTGTGATATATTCATCACGCGTTGCAACTCACCACTACCATAAATTAACTTCGTACCGAGATTTGAATTGATTAATATACAACCGTCCAAAATCCATGTACAACCCCTCAAAAATTCGTTTGTAGTCATTTGAGATTGAATTGATTAATATTAATTACGTGCTTAAATAAATTATATTTGTTATTATATCTGAAAAAATAAATAAAAATTTATATGCGAGTTCTTACATTTGATTTAAAATTTGACGATGTAAATTTCTAAGTACAACAAATATAATACAGCTTTAATATCAAGGTAAATGAGAAGGAGCAAATGAAAAAGGCAAATACCTCCCTTGCCCATTTTGGTCATCAAATAAATTATAATGTTACAAAGAAAATTCCCACTAATAACATAAATGATCTTCTGTGGTGGGGGTGACATTTTCATTTTGGGAAAAAATTGAAAACAATTGAGGAGAAAAGGCATTGGCAGAGATGGATAAATTGTTAAACTGTAAGCAAGCATAAAAAAATTTTAAGGAAAAACATATTAAAACATATAACTTAAAAATTATTCTGGAAAGCGTTAATCGCTTCAACTATTCTCTTTACAGTACAACCCTCTTGAACATACAATAATTCCCTGAGTCTTGACTTATGAAAACCAACCCCGGTTCATTTTTTGTGCCCCAAGTGTTAAAAAGGGGGCCTACGTCATAATATGGCAGAATTTGCAAAATTTAATTAACAATATTGAAGGGAAAATGCCCATTCATTCAGTAATAACTATCAAATTTTTGTTCTTTTTTCTTTCTTCTTTCTTCTCTTATTGAGTTCAAGGTAATATAACAGGATAATGTCACCTGCATTATTACTCTGATGATGATGCAGGAGCGTATTCCTGTATTGCTGTAGCAAGCTTATTCCCATCCTCTTCCGTTTTTGTCCTAATTAAGAAGGTACGAGCTACAACACTGCCATTATTGTCAGTGCCAGTATCATCGCCCTGCAGAACCAAGGGGAAGTTATTAACCACAGATTGCAAGATATTGTTTCTATATAAATGCTTCAGCAAATCATAAAGTACGACCGATTGCGTATCCTGGTATGATTAAAACAAAATAAAGGTACTTTAGTGCCTCAATGTTTGATCCTAAGCAAACATAAAGGAGCATTATAATTGTATCTGTACAAGTTGGACAGTCACAGCTAATCCACCACCCAAAACAGAGCAAATATTATAACTGAAAATTGTGATAGTGATATGTTTTACCGAAGTATGAAATATTGAGACAAGAGAATTCTTTTGTAAATTTGTCTTGATTCCTGGATACAGTAAAGCATTGAGCAGCACTTTTCCCACCTGCCACAAGTGAAAGGTTAGATAAAGAGGAACCATATATATTGGAACTAAAAGCCATGCATGCAATATTGAATTAGTAAACAATCAGGCCACAACGAAAGTTATAAATTGTTCCAGAAATAGGCGCAATGACAGCATTGGCTAGGGAAATTAGCTTAAAGGGACAATTTTTTGGAATAGACACCTAATATTGGAATCAGAACACTTTAAACTCAAATTGTATAGAAGTAATGTTTTTGAAATATCAAATCAGATCTAGCAGAAGACCACCATTTTCTTTATTGTTCTTGCTGCTATTGTTGTCAGTGTTTGGTGGGTGCCTCAAGAAAGAAGTGATTGAAACAATTGACTATGATCACTCCATTTCAGCATTCTCTACCAACAATAATATGAACACAAAACTCTTTCATAAATTTCAATTTCTCCCTTTCAATTCATCACTTAAAAAAGATTATTCTCAATTTTATTCCTATTTAATAAAAGAGAGTTAGCCCTGTAAAGAAGACAGCACTTGACGCCACTGGATATTCAAGGCCTCAATACAACTTCAAAAGAACTAAACTGAGAACCGGCAAGTTATAAAAACGGTAAAGAACATCCTATACAATTCCCCAAGCCATAAAATATAAAATACTTTGGATTTCACTCTCCTCACTCTTAAAAGCATACACTGAAAAACACAAAAATAAAATCATGCAGCAAAAATTTAATTAGTAGAACAAGATTTCACACCAAATTAATCTCTCAAAACAAAATATATCCATCAAGAAACATACATCATTTCGAACAAGAACTGTCGGTTTGGACTCTTTTGTACCCTTGCTGATGCCCTCTTTGCATTTAATGGAAAGATTCCCGGTGCCTTTATCTTTCCATGCATCTTTATCAGCAGGATCACTTGACTGAATATATCAAGCATACAAAAACAAAAGATTAACAATAGAGAAGGTATACAATAAGGTTAACAAATGATACGGTCAAAATAAACGTGTTAGATAATTCAAACCTAACATTCTATAGAATTTCTCAAACAAATACCTTGACATAAAGTTTGCACTTTACTTCATGAACTACAATAATGCCTTTCTCCTCTGACTTCTTCACAGATGGGCTACTAGGCTCTGGCAATTCATCTTCTGATGCTCCAAAAAGAAGGCAACAAATATGCATGGGAATGGGAAAGAAATTCCAGGTCATAACGAGATAATTTTAAATCATCTATCTGGCAAAAATATATAATAGCAATTATGTCTTCTTGATTCTATAAATACCATTGGCAAAAAGTAATATGGGGAAACTGCAAAACATATACATTGTTTCACAGTTGGATTGTCAAAATGGTTCATATGCACAAACAAAAACAAACATTCTGAAACTGAGATCCCTGAACCAGCCTATAAAATAATAAGCAGAGGGCAAAAAATTCCAACTGATGTCTGTTCCAGAAGAATAAAAGTTCACACAGGTATGAAGTTCAATCATGTCATCTCTCTAAAACCAAAAGCACTGTGTCCAAATGATAAAAAGGAAACAAGTAACACAGCTTGTTGGTGAATCTACCTGTTTATCCCATATAAAAAACTACGCACCTTCATTTCCATATTTTGATATAAACAACAACAAAAAAAATACTATGCACATTTGTAAACTTATGAACAGACCAAGTTGAACCAAATCATATCATGTGAGTGAACATGAAAATACACAACAGGTTTAATTAAATAAAGGATTAAAAAGAATCAAATAAAAATTACTGATTGAAAAGATCATCTTCTCACCATCATCATCAGCATTTGAAGCATTGTTGATTTTGGGAGGTGTACTTTGATTTCCTAACAAAAAAACATTTAAGTACACATCACCAATCACATCCATCTCTCGGAAGTAGACTTATATAAGCAATACTCTAAAATCAAACAGTCATTACAGATATTGAAAAGGGTAATAGATAAAACTAATTGCTTCTTCATTTGTATCTGTCAAAATTAACAATCAAAGAACAAATTGAAAAATTATCCGTTTTGTTCCAATTTGGTGTTTATCAGGCACAGAAGCCAGATAGCCACACACAAAGGAGAGAAATCATCATGGGATTTGCATCTTTCGAAGTTCAGAGTGAGTTCATTTCCATTTATGATTTTTGATAACCATTGCTTCTCCGTGAGACACTGAGGTGTTGCTCCTAGGTACAGCTCTTGTGGCCCACAAACTTATTCAAAATGTTTCCACTTTTATAATTCTAGTTAAAATGTCTTTCCAAAACAATTTTATAATTACAAGTAATACTTAACCATATCCATAGTAGACATTGTCCACTTAACTTCTTAAAGATAAAAATGCACAAGTCCCACATACCAAAAAGGGTAGGTGTTTGACTGTTGGAGAATCCTCCAGTGCTCCACAAAGTTGCACTGTCGGAGAATAGTCCAGAGCTCCCCGAAGCTGCATTGTCGGAGAATAGTCCAGAACTCCCCGAAGCTGCATTATTGGAGAATAGTCCAGAGCTCCCCGAAGCCGCATTGTTAGAGAATAGTCCAGAACTCCCCAAAGTGGCATTGCTGGAGAATAATCCAGAGCTCCCTAAAGCTGTACTGCTGGAGAATAGTCCAGAACTCCCAGAAGTTGCATTGCTGGAGAATATTCCAGAGCTCCCTAAAGCTGAACTGCTCGAGAATAGTCCAAAGCTCCCTGAAGTTGTGAAGCTTGTAGCCGTCATTGTAGCTGCTGGAGCAAATGTTTTCTCCTGATATAATTTTACATCATTTTTCTTGATTTCAGGTAACAAATTCTTTTCAGCAGTATGGTGTTCAGAAGCAGATGAATTTCCTGCTTTTAGAGCATTTGCTTTAAGCCAGTCGACAACATCACTGAACTTCTCCTGCACAAGTTGGTCAATGCAAATACCAATGGAGTTAGCATATCAAAGGTAAATGTCATGGATTTACATTATCAAATATGGATATAAGTTACAAAGAACTAATTATAGGCTAATTTTTATGACCAATAATATGCATAGGGATTCCAAATGAAATTTTTCCTTAGCAGGATCGATTAAATTTAACATTTTACTGAGAAAATGGCCTCAAAATAAGTGGTTAACCAAATCACATTTACTGTTATATTGCCTATCATTTTCCTTATCCTTAGCATTTCACTGGATTGCCATACAATAGTTTGTTCCGCCTCCATATTTCGTATTTAGTTTATGCAAACCAATTCAGTCTGCAAACCAATGTATAGAACAACAAAAAGCATTTTCCAAATTTATAAGAGTTGCTAGACATTACCATGATGTTTGAAGCATGAGCTAAGTAGTCTCGGACACCATCTTCCCAAAGTTCATCAGGGTGATGCTTGAATTGTGCCTGAACCCAACTGTTCATAATCAAAAAAGAAAAAATTTATAGACATTAAAGTTTATACAAATTTCAGTACACCATAATTAAGGGGCCGAGAACAATTGTTTTAACAAAGTTCATAATTTCTTGAACAAAAGGCAAGAAAATTAATACCAAACTTTCGAAAGCTAAAAGTATATGTTAACTGCTATAGCAAATTAGATTGATACAATTGGTAGTAACAGCAACCAATTGCAACCACGTGAAATGCAAAGACAATGAGATATCACATACCAAATGAAGTGCAATTGACGAAACAGGGAAAGGAAAGAAGTAAAGGATAGACCTTGCAAATTGGGAATTGAGAGCTTTCACATGCTGTTGAGATGACTCAGCCCGTTGCTTATCCAATGATGGTGTTGATATTGACTGCTGTTCAGATGGCTCTGCCCTGTGAACATCAAACAGGGATCCTGCCATTATTCTTTTATTCCGAAACTGCATCATCATAAAAAATTTTACAATAAGTCTTCACACTGTAAGAACATATAAAAAATATGCAAAATCTGCATGTGAAATAAACTCATGATAACATTTCAATATAATTTCCCAGAACTGTAGATTTTCAAAGGGCATAAATCTCTACAATTACAAACAGCTAAATCGTAGAATCGCAAGGTACAGCTACACCATTGCATTTTAACTACCAACAAGAATAACAGGTCTCACTAAACCTTTAATTAAAATAACACAATAACCTCCACTATATAATGCTTCCTTGTGACTTCAATGGTGTTGAAATAGATAAAAAGCAAACAACATAAATAAAAGCTCCTCCTCACAGTTCTAACAGCCATAGCCAGTTCCAACATAAGCTAAAAGCCTTGATCAATCTTCTCTATAACCTAAAATCATGACAAAACAATCAGCACCCAAGTGTCACATGATCCTAAATTTTCATAACACGTAATCAAACAATGTCATTCATCATGTTATCTCCACAACCCTCCAGCTAAAGCATGCTAAAAAAGGCAACATACATTGAAAATTATACCTCTTTTGAGTCACTTTCTTTTCAATTAAATAAACTGAAAACCCACTAGCAATGCATTAATCATAATGAATAACTTAAGTGATTAAACAATGTTTTAAATTTAAATTTTCAAATAAATTTCAAAAATAACCTCCGCCAAGCTTAGTTGAGTGGAAACTATTGCTCTTACACCATAGTTTCAATAAACAGGAACTCTAAATAAAAAATAGCTTACAGCAGCGTCGTTAGTGTCCGAGGCCGATTCTGATACGGCGAGACGCTTCGTACCTTTCATGATTTATTATTTATTTTAAATAAGTGAAGATTTCTTCAATAAAAATATTAAAAAAAAACAAAATTCTCCACCGGGTAAATTTAGGGTTTTGGTTTGCTTCTTTCAAGGTGGGCAACAGAGGAGTCCCCATTTTACTTTTCATTTTGGGAATTAAATTAAAACCGTGAGAGTAGACCGTTGGATGAGGTGGGCAACAAAACTTTCAATTGGATCCGTTGGATGAAGGACTGCCATCATACGTTGGTATTATCCACGTGGCCCACGTGCTGTTGTGGTTGTCCACTGGGAGCTGGCTGCTTGCGCACTGTCATAAGCCCTGCGTAAATTTAACACCTGACGAACAAGTTGGGAGTGTAAGGTAAGACACAGATGCAATAAGATTTTAAGATTGGACTCTTGTCGATCTGTTCAATCCTAATTCAGAGGACAAATATATTATTTAAATGTTGCAAAACAAACTTACTTAAAAAATGGGTATTAAATATGGATATAGGGTTAAAATTTTTCACTCACAATTAAAGGTTATAATTTCAATATTGGCTGTCTGATATTCACAATTCATCAAAGGTAAAAATAAAAAAATAAAAAAAAAAAACAGTAAAAGAGAATACGTACCAATTTCCAAAACTGCATATTTTCACTAAAAACTGTTTAACATCATTTCATATTAAGTTGCATGTAAATCTTCCTATAATCGATCTTTAAAATCATTTTTTTAAATAATCTCACATGAAAAAGGTTTACAATAATGTTTATAAAAGAGGACAAAATCTTACGTACAAGATATCATTATTTTTTTTAAGACTTTGACTCCTTCAAAAAATTCTTAACTTATATAAAGTTTTTATAATGTATAAGGGGAAAAGGGTTGAAGATCCAGGAGGATCTTCATTTTTATTCTCTTTAACCTTAAGCCTCAATATATTTAGAATGGATGATACTTCAAGTTTACTCTAAAAATTTTGTGTAACCATTTTATTGATTATAAATAAAGTTATTTTAGGTGTACTTGGTAAGTCCTATGATTTTTACTTTTAATTGAGAGAGTTTTTCCTTTTAAAAAATTGGGTGTCCATGATTTGTTTGATTCACCGCTATTTTCTAGTGAACTCCTTTACTAGGATAATCTACTTGTTTGGTGCATGAAACCTCCATAAAAAATTTATACATCAATAATTGGTGTTGTCTGTAAGAAATTTAATAAAAACTAATCTAGCAACAAATCAAGTGTTTTTTGGATAATGTTGTTTTGTTGTGTTGAACAATTTTTAGAAAAAAACTTGTTGTATTAAGTTTGTCTTGTTGCAGGATAGTTTATAGAACCTCACAAAAATACCTTACCCATACATTTCTAAACATTTGTCTAAATCCATAAAATATGATCGTAAGTACCAGAACCCGTTCTAGTAAGAGGCCTTATTGAGCTCACCAATACAATGAACTAAGTGTGAGACATTGAGTTTGCCTACATGCGAACTTCATTTTAGTAAGCTATTAGACGAATAGAGGGGGGCGAACCTTTCCAGTTGGCTAAAAAGTTAGAAGAGAGTGAAAGACAACGTTGAGAAAAGGAATAACAGGTGCAAACTCTTATCACTAACGTAGAAATGATGAAGAAAGAATTGATAAATTTGAGAAAGCTAATTCGTGAAGTTATTGGGGGAGTTCCAACTCAAAGGATAGCAATTTCGTCGGAAGTTAAAGAAAGTAACACCCTAAAAATTAGTAAAGAGAAAGCCATTGTAGGCCAGTTATTAGAAATCCCATCCCTTAAAAGGCCCAAATATATAACTGCAAAAAAGAAAAAAGAAAAAAAATCGTAAAACTATTACCAAGAAAAGAAACTCAATGAAGGGCCCCAACACACTCTTTAGAATTTATTATGAATAAAAACCTCAATCTACTTATATTTCCCACAATTGTGAAGAAAATAAAAGACATGTCCTTGATCCTAGCATAACCCTCATAAATATAAGATCATACTTTAATGAAAAGTATCTCAGAGAAAAAGTAGAAGTGATAATAATAAACAAGTAGAAAATTAAAGCCTACTTTAGGGGTTGGTCAAAGAATTAGAAGCCCAAAAGAGGTATAACCAACCTAAAAATCCTAAGCTTTCATCGCACTCGAAACTACGCTTTGATTCTTTTCCTTCCAAGTGGATTTTAAGTCAAGTATTGCTACAAAAGGTTCAAGGTGGTACAAATGGTATCGTATATAGGAAAAATTGACCCGATGCTCTATGTCAATATTTTTAGAGAGATGATACTTATTCAGGGGCTTACGGATTTATAAATGTACATCCTTTCTCATTAACCTCAGAGGGCAGGCAAAGAAATGTTATAAGAGCTTAGCCCTAAGATTATTCAGAGCTTTGCACAGTTATGTGAAAAATTTGCATATGAGTTTAGAGGAGTAGCCTGACTATGAAAAAGCTAAGCTCCTTATTGGTGATGAAATAAGGTCAGGGTAAAGCTTTGTATAACTTCGTGAAAAGATTCTATGAGAAGGTCATAGAATTAAGGACTTTTTGTCACCCTCAGCATTAGGCCTTAGAAGAGGGTTACGTATGGATAGAGTATGGTTTACCATACACTAGCAATCTATAAATTCCTATAAAGTAGCTCACAAAGAGTTATTTGATGAAATTAAAATCAAGGATTAAATGCTTTGACGGTTAATGGATGAAAAATGGTCAAAAAAGTTGATCAAAAGGGTTAAAAGATTTTATAGTTAGGGAGAAAACGAAGCAAAAACAGGTGTCGGATGATGCTAGAAAGAAGGTCGAAACATAGAGGAGGACAAGGGCTAGAAGATGAAGATAATAGGGAATTTGTAAACTTCAATCAACCAAAAAGCATGTCTTGATTAATCAAAGATGTGCCAAAGTAGGGCAAAAGATTTCCAAACTACAATCAACCAAAAAGCATGTCTTGGTTGATTGAACATATGTTAAATTGTAGCATAGATAGTTTCCAAAATTTGATCAATCGAAGGGCATGTCTTGGTCGATCGACACATGTGGAACAATTAATCGAAGCTTAAAAAAGTCTATTTTATCCTTTCTAAAATCTTCTCTCTTTTATATATCTAAGTGCATTTTATAACTTTACAGGACATTATAAATCAGGGCCAAATCCCCTCATCCTCTCATTTTTCATGATCTTTTATTTCTTCTTAACTCTCTGTAATTTCTTCTCCCTCACATTTCTTCAAATCCTACCAATTAAATCTCGATTTTTCACTCAAATTCATTATAAATCAACATCCTTTACATCCTACAAGCCTTATTTCTTTGCTTTGAATGAGAGATCAACAGAGAAAGAGAATTTAAAATTTAAGGTTTACTATTTATTTAGGAAATTTCAAAATTAAGTTCAATTTTGATAATTCAAATTAGAATATATTGTTTAGAAATTAGAATGATTTAATTTGAGATTAACTTATAGGAAATTAAATTTGACTTGTGGGGATTATGCTCGATAATAAATTGGAAACTTGAATTAGGTTATGAATAAATTGAGGAATGTGATAATTTGATGATATGGTCATGAGATTTTATTATTGAAAATCAATTAAATGAACAGAAAATGAATTAAGACTCAATGATCAAGTGTTGACTAGGAAACCCGAATTAATAATAATATACATTGCATATAGGATTATATTGTTATTATCTGAGGTATATAAATTAATATAGTTAGTGGCATTAATGTAACTAGGTATTGATCACGCGAGAAGGGAGCCTGCTTAAAGTGAGGGATTATAGAGAACGCTTATTCTTCCTAAATATGAGTGAACTTTCTTAAGTTTATTATTTTAAAATGTTTTATATAAATTAGTTGTTTTATTGAACTAATAATACTTTTAAATGTTTTCATTATTGATAATTAAAATAAATGGCCTGTAGATTGTATAATACATGCATGATGCTATGAGGCCAATTATGATTTAATGAAATTGATTTACATTTCAGCTTTGATATCCTTATGAAAATTATTATGTTATAATGATGATTTTATAAATGATCATTTGATTTTGTGATGATTATGGCAGGTATGATTTTAATTAGATTTGATGATGATTATGACATGGGTGATAAGGTCAAAGGGCCAAGGATTCATGATATCTATAGCTACAAGGTATACTACTTAAGGTCAAACCTACGTATAGAAGCCATCTATTAATACATAAAATTAACCTATCTCTATTCTAGTCAGATGTCTCTTAGGTTAACTTCAGACACTATGAAGCAAAGATAACCCAAGTTCTCGTTTTTTGTGTCCTACAAGCACAGTCAATCTCAAAGCAATATCGGTTACCTGACAAAAAAACTTAAGCAAAACATAACAAAAGTAAACGAGTAAGAGTATAAAGATGAGAAGAAAGGAAAGGTTTCTTAAGAATTACCACTCTTGTTTTTATGAAAAAAATAAAACAAGGATGAAGAAGATGAATAATAAGTTGGTTTGCATTGAAGCCCAATCTCTTTTCATGTTGAATTTTTTCTTTTTTTTGTATGCCATGTCTTACAAGCATTACCACATAGGTATCATCTGAAGTGGGGATTTTCACCAAAACCCTAAGGATCTATTATGACATCATATGCATGTTTTTATGGATTTATAAAACTATTTTGATAACTAAGCATTTAGGGTTGGAATTTGTTACCCAAATGAGTGATTCTCAAGCTTGAAGTTTCCCCCAAGCTTTCAAAGGTATCCACACCTTAGCCTTTGATGATGGAGATGATGATGGTGGTTGGAGACTTGAGTTTTGTTGACAAAAGAAAACAATTTTCTTTTGT
>JAVXUL010000016.1:9030498-9043314 GCA_035590515.1 Trichilia minutiflora | reverse complement strand
ATTTTTGTTACTTGTTATTTATTTTGGCATTATCAAAAACAATATAACATAGAAAATTAATTATGTCATATAATCATCAAAAATAACTTAGAGCTATTATTATTTTGGGGTATGACATATTGTCACTTTTAAAATAGTAAAAGAGACTATTTAAATGCAAAAGTTCATATCCAAACTGGGTGTTATTCCTAGTATAAGTTATCCGATAGCCATATGTTCTGCAATAATATTGAGGCTATTATATAGTTAAAGGAACTTAGAGCATATTAAAAGTCTAAAGATATTTAGCATAAATATCATATTTTGAGAGATTTCATTAAAGTAAGAGAGATACTTGTACAAAACTTAACAAATAATATAGCTAACCCCCTGACTAAAGTGATGATATAAAAGCAGTTGAACCATCATTTTGAGAAGGTGGGTATGAAATACAATAAAAAATGACTTTAATGCAAATGGGAGATTATTAATATATACTTTAAAAATCATTCGGATTGTCAATTTCAGGGTTTATAATCTTATATTAATTTAATTAATAAATAAAAGAAGTTGTTTGTTATTCACAAAAATATACTGTTTCCTTTATTATTTCATCCAAGAGAATAAAGTATGTATATGAATTGTTTAGATAATTTATTTAAAAGTTAAATAAAATTATCAAAACCATTTTTTATGGATGTGGTATTGACTGGCAATAATATCACTTAGTAGGTATACTGAATACCGTCGATGAATATCATGAGATGATATTAGTAGGGGTAATGATAAGAGTCATGTCATAAGGGTATTATATAGATTAATAATTAAAGAACTGTTTTTCTAATATGATCAAAGAACGATAAATCATGTGGTAAGCATATAGTTAATAATTTATTGTAAAATTATACTAGTATGTAATATAATTCTCTTAACTGAGACATCATAGTTGGATGTGGTATCAATATGCAAAGTTTATATGGTGTATAAATAGAGGATTAGCCACGTCTTTTATGATAAAATCGATTTACTTATGTGTTGTTCATATAGATATTCAAGTGATAGTTAAGATGAAATCTGTTGGTTAGATAAATTGGATTAGGAATTGTCGTTGACTCTATCCAAGTTGACTTCTTAGACGAATATCAATAAATATTTGAAATATAAGTCTATGGTTATAGCATTTTAAATATCACATAAAGAGTGTATAAGGATGAATTTAGGACATATTAATCAACAATTCATAGATAAATCGAGATTAGAGTTTTAACATTTTATGAATTCTTATTTAATTAGGATTGGATTATTAAAGGATATGACTTACACGGTATATATAATCAATAAAAAGTTTGATGAAGAATTTTTTTTATTATAATTTAGGGACTATAACACATTACTAGATATTAACCATGTCGTTGAGCTTTCAAAAAGCTCAGAGTCAAAGAGTTTGGTATATGCTCACGACTAACTCAAGATGAACATTTATGGTTAAACTAATATCCTTATGTATTTTGGAAGATATGAGAGAAAGTAAATATTATTCGTAAAAGGTTAGTACCTTCCTAGATAATATAAAAGTCGAAAGAAATATATAAGTGTTATATATTTATTATTCTTTAAATAGTTAAACAACTTGTGTGTGTGTATATATAAATATATTTATATATTTTCATATAATTTAATATAAATTATATGCAAAATTGATAATAAAGATTATCAAATGACTTACAAATATGACTTTAAAATCAAATAGTAAAATCTAAATTGAAAAGTTAAGTTTGGAGTAGAAAATTATTATTTTATCCTTACGGATATATTTGTGTAATAAGAATGCTTAATGGTTAAGTATTTAATGTTTAGATAAATATCAATATTTATTAATTAATAAATGATGTTTATATGATAAATATCTAACTTTATTATTAATTAAATAAGGGGCCAAATTATTAGAAAATATATATATGTCATTTTTTATTTTTCCAAGTGAGATAAGGATGAAAAAGGCATCAAAATCTCTCTCTCTGTCTCTCTCCCTAGCTTGACTTTTGCTTCCTTTCACTATAAATGATGTTAATTGAAGAAGTTTCATGCTTTTAGGATTAATCTTCAAGTTCGAAAGGTAATCTACCAAAATCCTAATTTGTTTCCTTTGTATATTTGATGATATACATGGATTCAAGCGTGAATGCTTGTAAAAGACTTAAATTTGTTGTTGATTAGACTATAGAATCCCTTAATCATCAACCACATTTATTTTAAATTAAATGAATTAACAACTTGATGAAATTTATAACACTATTAATGAGATGCTTGCTTAAGCCCATAAATAGATTTTTAATTTGCAAACTATTTTCTTTAAGTCTTCTAATACAAAATTTTCTAACTGTGCTATATAAATTATGTCATCAATATCATTATTGAGAATCATAGTCTTTATATCCATTTAGTGTAACTTAAGATCAAAATATGTTACAAGTGCCATTATTATTCTGAAATAATCTTTCAATAAAACCATAGAGAAAGTCTTTTTATAATCAATACCTTTCTTCTTAGTAAAGTTTTATTGCCTTTCAAATCCTTTTGAGTCTTAAATATCCATTTACAACTAATGGGTTTCGCAACTTTAGGCAATGAGACAAGATTCCAAATGTCATTTTCTTTCATAAACATTATTTTCTCATTTATAGCATTATATACTTTTGAGATTTAAAATTTTTACATGGCTTGATAAAAGTTAATTGAATCATGTTCTATCCCTCGCATATCAATAGCATGTTCTTAGAGAAAGATGATATAATCATCTAAAATTCTACTTTTCCTTTCTCTAGTTTTCTTCTTAATGACATTGGTTCTTGAGGTTGTAGAGTTTATTGTTTTAGAATATTTTCTTGATTCTAAATTAGAGTTCCTCAACAATGTCTTATTATTTTGAATTTGTTACTTGAACAACATAAATAATAAAATTTTGATTGTTGTCAGTAACCCTTGAAATAATAATAACATATTCCTCTTTCAAGACAAAGTCTATAACCTTATCTCTTTTACAAACTGAACATTTTCAAAGAATTGGGTATTTTCCATCTCAAAAAATGATTTGATAGTGTGATCATAAAACTATATCCCTTTGACCTCTCAAAGTATCCAACAAAATAATAGCTAACAGTTCTGGAGTCTAGTTTTTTTTTATTTAATCTTAAGACCATGCCTTTGCTAGACAACCCTAAATGTGTAAGTGCTTTAGATTAGGTTTCTTACCTGTCCGAATTTGATGTGAAGTTTTGTCAATTACTTTAGTTAGAACTCTGTTGAGTATATAAGCAATAGCTTTAATGCTTCTCCCTAAAAGATTCTAGTATGATAGAATGGCTAATTATCCTACTTACCACGTAATTAGGTGTTCTATTTTATCTCTTAAGTGTACTATCTATACTAGCCATCCTTAACATAGTGTACTATAGAACAATACCGCACTTTTTTAGGAACTTAACAAAAGGTCCTAGATGTTGTTTACTTAATCTGTCATATTTATAGGAGTATTAACCATCACGATTAGATCTAACAATTTAAATTCTTTTACTAAGTTGATTCTCAACATCAACCCCTATAACTTTAGAACACATTTAGTGATTAAAAGTTTTTTATCAATAAGATACAAATAATTATATAATGAAAAATTGTTTAGGAATAAAATAAAATATTGTTGACTATTCTATGAAGCCATAGAAATGACCCCAAAATTATTTGTATGAATTAGTTCTAAGATGTCTAAAGTCCTATTGACACCTAATCTCCTTATATTTGTTTGTTTTCCCTTAATACAATTGATAAAAATGTTAAAATCTATAAAATCAAGGTAATCAAGAATCCCTTCAAATATAAATCTCTCAATTCTCCTTTAGGAGATATGTCTTAAACACTTGTGCTGTAGTGAAGCAAAATTCTCATTAGTTAATTTTTATTGTAGACCTGGTGTACTTATGCAAGGTTTTATTATGTGAGGTGAATTAAGCAAATATAGGTTATCAATGGATGATAAAGAATTAGTACTAATAAGCTTTTAATTTTGAATAAGACTAATTTGACAATTTTTAAATGAACAAAAGTAACTGAACTTGTCCAATTCAAAAATAAAAACAAAATTTCGTCAACGATATAATATAAGTTTTAATTTCAAATAAAAACTAGTCTTTAATAATAACTTAAACGTTCCAATTGCCTCAACTTTTGCTATTTATCATTGCCCACATAAATGTATCTTTCACCATCACTTGATTTTTGATAACTTAAAAAACTTGTATTGACACATTTATATGAGATATAGCATCAAAACTATCTACCAAGTATGTTTAGATACCAAAGTTAAATTAACATTAGAACAAACCAGAGTGAGAAGTGTACCTTCCTTTGCATGTCATGTGTAATATTTATAGCATTCCTTTTTCATGTATCTACCATTCTTGTAGAAGTAATAGGTAGGTTACTTATCCTATTATTTTTGTTGTTTCTTTTGTAATGTAACTCCTGTAGCTTTCTTATCCTTCTTCTATTTCTTGTCTTTGATCTTGGATGTTATTACCAAATGAACACTTTTTGTCTTCTCTTGCTTTACTCTATCTTTTTCTTGAACACCTTAAACTGACTGAATCATTAGGAAAATAATTAAAACCAAGTGAATAAGAAAGTCTTTAGACAACTTTAACTTAAATAACTTTAGTTTGAAGTAAGATGTGACATTTTCATAATGTAGTCCCTTATGTTCCCCTTTTATTTATACCTTATTTAAAAAAGATTTGCCAAAAGTGTATTTTTTTTTAGCTTTTTCATTGTTAGCAAATCAATTTTCAATTTTCCTAAGGAACTCTTTAGCATTAGTAACTTTTTTGGACACAATGTTATGAAGATTTTTAGAATAGCATGCTTTATAATTATAAAGCTCGTGCAATTTCAACATTCCCACCTTTTCAATTCCTTTTTTGTCATTAAAGAAACTATTATCTATAAGATCGATAGTTCGTTTTATCTTATATACAAGGTCTAATTTACAACTTTGAGAATAATCATAACATTCTTTTTTATACCTTAAAGTTCGTGCCATTAAACTAGAAATTTAATTGACATTGAGAATAATTATTTAAGCAAAGCTAATGACTTTAAATAGAACAAAAACAAATAAGCTCACATAAATTTCCCTTCATATAATGAATAAATTTAAATAATAATATGGCCCATCACAAGATATCTATTACAACATTGATATCTAGTCTTTGTATAGAAATATCAACTTAAATGATACTTTTAGAGTAATAATTAATTATTGATAATAAGTTTTGTCAAGTAATAAATCTTTCTTTGAAGCAACTTATTGTTTATATGGAATATCTAATAATTATTATATATTTATTACTGCATGTGTGCATGTACTAGATCAAATACCACCAACGGATGTAATCTAGTGGTGACGGGTTGTGTTTAGGATATGTGATTTAGGTGCACATCCTTGGTTCAATTCTAGCCAGTCACTCGTGATTTAAGTGGAATGCCTTGACGGTGAAATGCTCAGCTAGTATCTTCCCAGAGATAAGTTGATTGAGGCCCATCGATCAGAGTGAAATCTAGCTACTCCGAGTTATCCAAAAAAAATGTATTAGGTCAAATATTGATTTTTTTTTAAGCTAGTGAATATTTGTACAAATTACATATACACAACCGTTTTGATATTAAAAATAAATTAATCTCTACAAGAAAGCTTACTTTGATAAGATGCTACTTCAATCAATTTATTTTAGAATATTAGATATCAAAAGAAATAAAATTAGCAATATTTTAATTCAAAAAACTTCATTTTCACACTAAATTGCAAATAAATTGAAGTTTCAATCCAAAATTATAAACACTAAAATTTTATTTTGGGTGAAATTATAAATTAAACTATTACAATTAAAATAAATTTTAGTTTAGGTTCATAAAATCCAAATTTTATTTTGGATTATACTGTAAATAATTATAATTTTAGTCTAAAATCATAAAAATTTACTTTGGGCCTAAATTGAAAATAATGGTATTTTCAGCCTAATTTAAGAAAATTGCAAATTTAGCCCAAAATGATAAGATACTTTAGTTTAGATTAATTTGCGAAGAAAATAAAACTTTAGGCTAAAATTATAAATAATCAAATTATGTTGGACTAAATTGCAAAGAAATCCTGAATTTTACCCAGAATCATGAAGCCTTATTTTTGGACTAAATTGTAATGAAAAGAAACTATTAGGCCATAATCATGAAAAATTTTGTTGTGGACCAATTTGCCAATAATTCCGAATTTGATCCAAAATTGTAAAATATCTAAAAGTCCAAATTAGGGTTTAGTTCATTTCGTTCCTCAGTCGCCGTTTCTACCATTGTTTGATGATGCAAGCGCACCTCATCCTCTCTGGCAGATACTGTTGGCTATTCGATTGTACTGTGACTGCGTTGCCTCCTGCTTGCGCAAATGTTGCCGGAATCGCGTGAATGCCGCCGAGGCCGTTGCCCACGCAACTCCCGCAATGCTGTAGCCACACTCGGTACCTTCTGCACGGCTTACACCACATACCGCATGGAGCTGCCGTTGTGAGCGGTCTTGGCCGTGGTTCCATCGGATCGAACGACGGAGTAATGGTGGTCGAATGGTTCTGTTTTGTTTTCATTGGTTTTCCCTGTACGCATTGCTACGTACTAATTTCCCTTACGCTAAAGTTCTTGATTTTTTCCAAATAGACTTTAAAGAATTATATCTTATTTCATATAATCAATGATGGATATACATAAAAATTTAAGTAAACAATATATATGCATATATTTTAAAACTTAAATCAAATAATACATAAAGTCTTGTATTTTAATGTATTTTTTTTCTGGCGAGGGTATGTGTACTGACTTATGAACTATAACATAATAAAAATAGATAACCACATGTCAATAAAAAATCTATATTATTTATTTCTATTCAATCCGTTATAAGATAAAAATAAGATCTTAATCTCTATACTCTTAATATATATTAAACTCGGATTTTATTAATTTTATTTAATCATTTTAATTGAACTAACCTTTACAATAGCACATCATATACAATTAATTACATATGTGACCCTTATATATTAGATTAAGATCCAAACATTAGTGCTTTGCACATGTTGGTAAATTCTATGTTTCATGCTCATTATAAGTAAATTGAGTTTAATTACCACTTTGTTTGAGGGAAAGTTGCTATGGATGTTTCGATTGCACTTTCTAATCGACCGATATTTTATCAAACCGTTACAAACGGTATCCTTTTTATGTTTCGATACTATCTGAGTGTCCGTTTGCTTTCACTTCTCAGCTTGAGGGGAGGTGTTAAGGACTATACTCCTAATGTTCTACTATTGCGTACCAAACATAAATGTAATTATGTGTCAAGTACGATTTTCAAATAAAGCAAATGAACTGATCATAAAAAATCAAAAGTTTCTTAGTTTTTGAATTGTAAAAAAACAAGTTATACACTTATTGAGTTGACCATGTAAAATTACAAATTATACATTGTATTGATTTGCCTATGTCAGGTGTGGTTTTTCCATACATATAAATTTTATGGTTTCTGGACAATTAGTCGGCTAACAGCTGCACCTATTGATCTTTCATTCAGCTGATAAAAACAAGTAAAAGACTGATTTTGACCTCAGCTTATTGAGTGATGATTCTAATAGATATTGATTGTAATTTGATTTGAGAGAAAGAGAGAGCGACACATCACATTCACCACCACCACCACCACCAGTAAATTAATTAATAAGAAATAAAAAAAAGGAATGGAAAATCAAAGAGGCGATGTCGGCCATGCCCTTGCAGGTCATTTTCTTTTTCATCAAAATTCGGACTTCGTTTATCATTCAACAAAGCCCCCACAAACTCGGTTTTGTTTTTTTTCTCTCTTTTTTTTTTCTGCTTTGGATTCGATGATTATATAAGAGAGTAATGGAAGAAAACGCCATCTTTAAAACTTCTGGATTTTCATGGCCGACTTGCTTCCACGATTCTATTTCCCCCTTTGTATTAATCCACACGATCATTTATAAAATTAAAATCCTACCTTCAAAAGTCTCGTCTTATCTGTATGTGAGAAATTATTCATTAAATTTATTATATTCATTGTTTAATTTTTTAATTTAATAAATGTATATATAGAATTTTACCGTTAAAGCACTTGTCAAATTTTCTATATATGATAAATTATATTTTTCAAAACATTGAGATTCATTATTAATTACTATATTAAATACAAAAATTTAATATAGATAATAATATGAAAATCTTAATAAGTGTTCTACAGTACTCTAAGCAAAATCCACAAATATATAAATGTGTATACAAAGATTTTAATTAAATTTATTTTACTTAATATACAATTTATTATATAAGGGTCCATTAAAGTACTTTTAAAATAAAATATTGTTTACAATTTAATTAAATCGTTATTACAACTTAAAAATAAATTTTTTTTCAATATTTTATTATTGCATTAGAGTGCATTAAAGTACTTTTAAAATTTGTCGGATTAAAGTGTTTATTTCGTCAAATTTTAAGAATATACAACTATTTTTCTCATTTCTTTATTCAGTACTACATATAGATAAATAGATAGAGTCCTGTTATAGGGACGTTTCTAATATAAGTTTCTTTTTTTATAAATTCGAATTCAAAAATTTTACGGACATCTACATATATTTTTCTTCATTTGATTCATTTCAATTAGATATTGGGAACAATTGTAACATTGATAATCAAAATTTTAAAAAATTACATTAATATTATATATTTTATATAATAAAATAGGAAAAGATAGAAATTGACCGGTTTGATATACAAGAATATACGTATGCAGGAAAAGTAACAGAGGATCGTTGCTTTAGATTAAAGTTTCAACTAATTATTATTAAATGGGTTTGGACATAAAGATAGAACAAATGGTCCACTATATATCAAAATTGATGTTTGTCTCCATAAAGAGTAGAAAATGTCTGGGGGCCGTCATGGCTTTTTTATTACAGGACCTGCTGAACTTTGAATAAGTTTTATTCCAAATTGAAAGCCACTTATATAACTTATTAATTATATATGTTTTATATACTTTTGGGAGCCAAGCTTCTTGAAATTTGCTGATAGATCTACGTATTTATCTAGTGGTTACATTATTGGTATTATTGTAGATTATAATAATAATCTCTGCAGTTACAATTTATATTTCACATCATGTCTTTAAACTGGATTAGTTGATTAAGCCACCTAATTTTATTTCTATTTGTATGAAGTGAAGTGAAATTTGAGTATTTGAAACTTAGAAGAAAAAAAATGTTATACTACATATTAATACATAGCTAGGATACTATACACAATTCTCATAGTTTAATCTTGTTGAGATTGTTTGATTAAGTTATCATGATGATTTATTGAAATTAATTAATCTTTTATACAACTTGACATGCAATTGATTATCAAGAATGGATTGAACACAATTAATGTCTCATTTGGTAGGGGGACAAACCTGCGATTGGACATTTTTTTGTCCAATCTCATATTTGAGAAAATAGAAGGAATAGGCATTAAATGAAGTGAATTTAATTTATTGAATATTTATTTTTTTATTTTAATTTAATTCAATTAATAGTTAAACAATTATTTTTTTAAAATCATAAAATTATGTATACAATTAAATTTAATTTTACATTACACTAGAAATATTATGTATAATCTTATCTTAATTATCTTATTTTATTAGGGTAATTAAGTCCAATTCAAATCAACATACGAAATTGAGATAGAAACCAGAAGAGAAATAATTAGGAGACAGAACAGTAGCTATCGATGGTGAAACATCAAATGTCAAATTCACTTTCCTTCTTAAGAAAAAGATATTGACACTGAAGTGGGCCAAATGGTGCCACTTTTTCTTTAACTTGCATTCTCAAATTTTCACATGGAAAGAAGACTAGTGATAGACATGATTAAAGAAGCAAACCTACCTTTCATTTTCTTTGTCATTTAACCTTCGTTTAAATATGATATGAACATCAGCCATTCCCCTCATCAAAATCAATCATCACCTTTACGACTTTGTTCACATACACAAATTGCTAATTAATTATCTACAATTCTTATGGAGTAAGACACATGGTATGTACTCAATAATTAATTATTAAATTATAATATTATGAATTCAAATTACTGATTAAATGATTTGCCATTGTTTAACTCTTATCCGAATTTAAATTTAGAAATAGGTGCACACTTTTTTTTTTATATAAAAATAAAAAAAAAACTAATTAAGAACATCCATGCTTCTTTTTGATCCTTTTTTTTTAAATAATAAACATAACAGTAACTAGAGAGACGAAGAGGAGAAGAAGAAATTGATAGAAAATATAAGAATTAATACGAAAGCACCCGGAGGATTGACAACCTAATGATGCAATAACACTAATACTAATTAAGGGTTAAGCAAGAAACGTACAACAATACATAATTATCACTTCCTTTCTCTCTGCGTACGTGTTGACAATCACTGTTCCATGCCCTGTTGTCGTTTCACCTCAATCTTTTTTAGTTTCAAAAGTTAATTATATTACAGTAACGCAAAAAAAGGGCAATACTACTGGTTGCCGTGTTCCTGCTTACTGTACCTATCTAATATTTTCTTCCTCTTCTTTTCCCTTTTCTTGATGTTAACCGATTGGTCATTAATTAGGAGCATTTTCAAAAGTAACTCCACAGCGTTTCTCCGTCGGAATTTCCCGGTGAGTCATCGGACAATGGTGAGTTTATTCTTGGCGGTGACACCATCATTCCCTCTGCCATGTCTACTAGCAAATTATGCATGTTTAGAAGAGCCTCCTCATCAACGAACTCTCCGATCGCATTATCATTAGGTGACCGTTCTATTCTTTGATTCTCATAACTTCCGCTTTCAGGCTTCCTTAGGGAAGCTGCAGCTGCTGCTGCTGCACTACGTATATCCTCAGAAGACACTGATTTAGGTACTGGATAGCTTGAAACTAAGTTAGGGAAGTTAAGAACAGCATCGCCTCCTTTTAGGGCTATGGCTGCAACATCATAAGCGGCTGCTGCCATTTCGGGAGTTGGATACGTTCCAAGCCATATACGCGTACTCTTGCGCGGTTCCCGGATTTCTGACACCCATTTGCTGCTTCTACACCGGATTCCTCGGTAGGAATGGTGTTTCTTGGAGGAGCTTGATGTGGCCATGGTGGTGGTGGTGTTAGACCCTCACAAGAAGGATTTTGACACGTGAGATTTTGTAGGATATGTTGTGACCCTTGAAGAGTCTGGTCTAACTGGGCACGTTGGTGGGATTTTTAAGGTCATCACCCATATATAATAAGGTTTAAGAATTGAAAGGACAATTACCCTGTGGTTATCTATTTAAGAGGTTATTTAAGGTGCTGACTATAGTCTATATAAATACATATATTGTGTTTGGGTTTTGTGCGCTATGAAAAATGAAAGCGTGGGCAACTCGTGGGATCAGCTCAGAAGCCGTGTTAGCCAGTCATATAATGCTAGTTAGGTTTGAGCCTTATTAGATTTCGAAGGGTGAAAATGATAGTTGAGAGACTAGTTTTTAAGCCAATTATTATGGGATTGAAATTGATAAATAGCGGGCGCACACGCTCTAAGCAGAAAAGCTAGCTAGCAATTAGCTATTATCTACCATTTAGTCCAATGCAACAGCACCTTCGCTCTTAATGCCTCCATTATCCCATAGAATTAGTGGGGGTTACAGCAAATCGTCGGCCAGGTCGCTTAAGTTTAGTGCTAAAGCAATAAATTCTTATTTTACGAGTTAAGAGTTTTCTGTTAAAAAGTACGCAAGAGAAAGAGTAGTGGATACAGTGTAAGCAGCCAACTCTACTCATTTTATTAACAAATTTTCCATTATTGAATGACCAAGAAAGTCATTGCCATGCTAACTATTAGGTAATGTAGTAAAAGTACTTCATGCACATAAGCACGATGAACAATTCACAAATGTGTATATATGCAAGAAATTGTGCTAATAGTAAACTATTAATTCTTAACAAACAGATTAAAAATATATTTAAAGCAATTCCATTTTAGAGAAGTACAGTAAAAGAAATTTTGAATTGAATGTTTAGGCATCTACAAGTCTACCTTTCTTCGATTTTTGAGATGGAAATTTTAAATCCAAAGCTACTCCTTTCGTTAAAAAGTCACGGTCAAACATTCCATCACCTTCTTACATTTTGTCAAAAGACAAAAGAAATACAAAGTTGGGAAGAAGGATTCTTTCCAGAGTACATTTCATTCACATGTGCAAATAGTAGCTAAATTTTTCTAGTAATTACATTGGATTTGTACTTTCATTAGGTATTCTTTAATATACTTACCTAATTTTAGGCCTATTTCATATTCTGGTAATCAATAATTAGGTCTTGGTTCAATCAAATCATCAAGCAAATACAAGTTCAAAGTAACTTTAAATTCTTGCGCATATCCCAGTGAATGATAATCACATACGACACATCAGAGATGTCCATCTGAAGCTTCAATGCCGGCAATCCTTTTGTATCTGAATTGTCCCTGTGGTTCCATTTTCACTTTTGGGTATCAACTGAAAGAGGGAAGGAACTTCGGACAAATCTAAAGATGTTTCGTCAGATATTGTTCTTGCAGTCACACCATGTTCGATCAGTTAGGTAGGTATTGTTGTAATGATTCAAAATTCACAGCAGCTGAAATTGGCGGGAACTAACAGCAAACAATTTGGCAACTTGGCCATTT
>JAVXUL010000016.1:8983421-8997580 GCA_035590515.1 Trichilia minutiflora | reverse complement strand
TCTAAAACAGAAGTGGCAAATCGAAGATGCGAATCTAAACTGAGATTCTCGAAATCCTGTGCCTGTCAAAATGGAAGTTAACACTCCATTGTTGCAAGATGATAGCCCTGCTTCCAAATAGCCATGGGCCTTAGGTAATGTGAATATAAGCCCTTATGGTCATCATTACCAACAGTATCCTTGCCCTCATTGCCGACATCACAAATATGCATACCAAAATCTACATAGTCATCACCAAGGCATAAACATATCATAATTTGGCCCATGGCCATCTTTCATGTAATATATATATATTTCAAAATCATATGAAAACATATACATATATACACATTTTCATATAAATGGAAGTAATATGCATAACCACTTATAAAATACTTGCACGTCATTATAATAAAAACCAAAACGAGTTTTAAATAAAATAACAAAACAGAAATAGTCCACTCACTGTCTCGTTTCTCGGTACGTCACGTTGATTCCTCGTTCGTGTACCGTCACCTAAACACATGTATCAGAATATATCAATATACATTTCTAAACCTCGAATGAAACTCATATGCATGAGATGCATGTTGAACCGGGTTTTCTAAAATCGATTTTTATGTGTAAATGACTAAAATCCTCATTATTCGCCCAATTACCCATATATTATCACGCGAACCTACATTATAATCCAACTAGCGTATTTCAACTTGGTTTCGTGATTTTGAGAAGTGAACCCCACACTTTCGTCTGAACAGTAACTCGATTACTGTTCACACCTATTCAAATTTTTTGAAATCTTGTTTTTAGTATCTTACTAATCTCACTACAACCTATTTAATGCATAAAACTTAAATGTACGCGATAAATCTAGTCAAAATTCCTTGGATAAACAGCAAAACCCATATACCCGAAAATTGATAAAATCTGAAATGAAAAACACAGATAGGTTAAAAATGATACTACTAACCTCGTAGAGCTGTTGACTTGTTTTGATTTCGCGTAAAACACAAAAAGCCCCAAATTATCTCCCAAAACCCTAGCTCCCCATTTTTATTTTTCGCGCTTCTAACGTCAAATTGATGGTTTAAGCAAGTTAAAAATGGGGAATATGGGTGAATGGCGATGAGAAATCGAAAATATAGCAAAATCCAAGTAAAAGATAGAGAGAGTAAGGAGAGCGTGAGAGCGAGAGGGAGGGGAGGAGAGGAAGGAGAGAAAAGAGAAAGAAATGTGAAGAATGGGGCCTCAGCCCCCATATTTATAATAAGAGGATGAAATTATCATTTTGCCCTTAAGAAATATAAAAGAAAAGCTTCTAGAATGAGGATAAAATTGTCGTTTCACGACCGTTCGACTGAACGAATCAGGGTCCGTTCGAATGAATTGCCTACTTCGATCGAACAAATCAAGGGTCGTTTGAGCAAATCCTTTGACACTCTGAAAAGTCAAGGGACTTCATTTTGTTGATCGAACGAATCTCATTTCGTTCGGACAAATCAGGCATTTCGACTGATCGAATGGCTTATTCGATCGAACGAAAACTCATTTGATCAAACGAATCTAAAGCTACAAATTTTTCAGGGAGTCTTCAAAATATTGATCAAACGAATCACCCTATTCGGTCGATCGAACTCGTCAAAAATAAAAAATTTTATTTAAGTCCTCCCTAAATTTAGAAAATATCATTAGGGTTCTACTTAAAATAAAACTAACATTTAATTACGTTGAGATCCCTGCATTTACGATCCCAAAATTCTATCTTAACCACTTTAAATCCTCAAAACAATTATACAATCATGATGGTGTATCAATTATGTACGATACGGGTACAATTACACGTACAATAAAAATATAAAATTATTGATATGCTCTTAGGATCTAAGCATATGGCTCATAAATCTTCTCATATTATCTTGATATAATTCATTGGTTTCGCCCGGTCATAAACTCATCATAAAGATAACTCTAATCCTAGACTAGTTTGTACGATGATAAGAAAAATCTCTATTTATCACTCGTATTCAACTATTCTTATATTAAAAACCATCAAAAACCATCGCATCACCCTAATTTAGTATACCTCTACAGTTAAGGGTACGGCAAAACATGTTTCAGTTTGTTCATGCTAGGATGTACAACTCTCCTAGCATGAGTATAATTGATTTTTATTTTGTTCAAGACAAAATATTTGGAACAAAACGATAGCCATTAGTGGGACAAACCAATATGGTCCAATTTATTTTATTTTAAACTAATAATTAAATCAATTTTTAAAAATTTTAAATTAGTTTTAGTTTGATATTTTAAAAATTACTAATATTGATTTAGTTTTTGAATTAGACTAAATTCAAATTGATAAACCCAAATCAATTTAATAAATTTTAAAATATTTATTTTATAATAAAATATAATAATTAATATTTTAATTTTAGGTTAAATAAATTGATTTAAAATTATATTTTTTTAGTTTAAATCTATTTAATAATAAATAACAGAATATTTAAAGTGAGTTTAATAATAATAGGACCTAATTATAATTATAATTTGAAATTTTTTAAATTATATTTTTAAAATTTAGGTTTAAGTATCTATTTAAATTGGATCGATTTATTATATATTATTAATTTAAATCAATTTAATTTAAATATAAACTAATAGTTTTAAATCAACTTAAAAGTTAAGTTAAAACCAATAAAAACCAATCATGCTGACACCCATCCGCTTTAAGTGTGAAATAAAAGAAAACAAATATCAAACTGGGCCAATCGAAATGGAACTGGAAAGCAACTTAGAGAGAAGAGAAGAGAAGACGAGAACAATTTTGCACCGAAATATCCTAAGCCAGTTGTTTATTATATTTTGAGTTCAGTCTAAGTCAGAATTTATAAATAAAGGATAAAAATACTATCAATTTAAATTTGAATATTAAGTAAAATAATAATTTAAATGTATTTTAATTATTTTTTTAAATAATTCCAAATATTTATGCTTTATTTCAATTGATAGATTTTTTTCGATTAATTTTTTAAAAAAAATATTAATTGATGTTACTATCGTCTAAACACATATATGATTAGTTAAAACAAAAGAAAAGATATATATCTAAATCACATATTTTAAATTCAATCCATCGTAATTATACTACACTTACTAATATTGTTTATACATATTAGTTTTTAAAATATTGTTTATAAACATCTAAAATTTAGAATTAATTTATTAATAATATTCGTTACAAATATTCATCATTAATTCCATTAAATATTAAAAAATATATATTATCTATTAAACACAGATGTTAGTCCATAACGGCCCAAATTTTTAAAATCTTACCAGAGCAGGTCAGGCTGATGCGGTAATTTACTATCATCTTCATCCCAAACGATAATGAGAGTTATATTGGCGCGAAATTTTAAACCACATTCGGCTTAGAATTACTTAAATACCATTGTCATCCTTCTTAATATGGCCACCGACTCCCCTTCTTCATTTTGTAAAATTTATTTTCATACTCATTTTACATATAAAAATAAAATTGCTTATTTAATTAATAAATAACAAATCACATAAAATTATAAAATATTGAGAAAGGTAATCCTATTGATCTTTTTTATACCAAACCCACTTATTTGCATGATGCAAACAAATCAAAGAAATTTTTTTAGGGTTCGATTGCAAGTTTTGTCCACCTTGTCATCATCGATTTCTGATAATCAAAAATATTTATTTTCAGTATTGAGATATGGTGATATCACACTGCTATGAGTTAAAATTAAAATAAATAAATAAAATATAACAACTAGCTCATATTTGCCAAACACCTTTTCAGCTTTTGATTTCAAAATAAAATCCTAAAATCTCTAATATTCACCATATCTATGTTCTTTTCATGTTCCTCTGGTTACTCAACATATATATTGGGAATAGAAATGGGAAAAAAATAATGTGTTAATCTAAAACACATCGCAATTACAAGGAGGTCATTTTCAAATAATACGATACCAAAAAGTCAGATTAAGTAAAAGCTTAATCAGGATTGGGCTATTTCAAATATTAAAACAAGTGTTACAAATTATTCAGTAACAAGACGAAGAAACCACAGAAAAAGTGCTCTCCCATTCTTGTAATCTCAATCCGCGGCTAGGCACTCCAACGTGAGGAACATGCGGTCTCTATCTCACATTCTCACTGATCTTTCCAAACTTTAGATCGAACAGGTTTTGCCGGTTTGATAACGTAGCCCAGGAGGATCAACATAATGGGAAGAATGGTTCCGATATAATATACACTTCCATATGAAGCAATCGTTTCGTGCATGCTTAATACCTGCGCCATAAAAAAGACAAGCATTATGGAGTTTAAAACTCGAATAAGTCCTTAAAATTTTATTTCATTCCGCACGTGCATGTGCATGCAAACGTGTCTCTGAGTGAAAGAAAGAGCGAGGAGACTAACCATAAAACCAATGCAGGAATAATTCAGAACAAGAATTGTGTAAGCGAAGTTCAAAAACACAATTATCTTCTTAGCTAAATCCATTTTTGGAGGCAGAGCTTGCTGCCATCTATAAATGACTGCTCAGAGAACAAGAAGAGAATGTGAGGCAAAGGACAAGCGATACCCAAGCAAATGATAATAAGGGTGGTCAGGCCAGTACCTCTTGAGCCGGCAATCATTAGTGCTGACTGGACAAAGAATATGATGTAGCCGGGATACAGTCCCTGTAATTCAAGGAGACAAGATTGGAAGGAATAAAATTCTTGAAAATAAAACAAAACAGTCCATGCCCAAGTTTAAGATATAACTCCATCAATAAAAAGAAAATATATAGAAAATTGTCAGGGCTATCCTGCATCCAGCTTATAACAAGAATCAGCTCACATGCTTTATGCATATATGAGATGAAAATGATGACACAGATGACAGAAAACAGAGATTTTAAAGGACATCAATTGGTCACACAGAGGAAAAGCACTAATATATAACTGTAGAAGATTTGATCATAACAAGAATAGCAAGAATACATTCTAGTAAGAAACTATACAACGAATAACTACAAAGGAAATAACAACAGCTCTCAAAGTCAAATCAGGAACTGGAGATAAAGGGCAGGTTTGGTGCTACTGACTTACACCATTTCGGATACAAAGTTGCAACAGGTGTCTGGAGACACCAACTTTTATGGGGTCTAGTAATTTTTTAAACTGACAATTAAATTTTGTGGATTGCATCCAACAACCACAGATTCGTAACTATAGCACCTCAATTCCAAACACGTCCAACATTTGACAATTACAACTAGTTATCATGATTCTCAAATTGCAAAAAAAATACTATGGCAATAAAATTAATCATTCCAATTAACAAGTGCCATTTTTTCTCGAAAGGGGGCAGTTCTGTTGGTTATAACATTCACTAGAAAAAGAAGCGATGGAGGAAAGCACTGGAAAACCACAAATTCATTTGTCATCAAAATTTTCTTACTAATTGTTTATATACACAAGCCAAGTAAAATCAAGTTCAAACACTAAAGGTTAACATAACTAAGAAAAAGATACTCACATGCCAAACAGCACTGACAGTCTGTGTAGCCAGCAACTGAAAGAAACCAGGTTTCTTCCCCGTCTGAATGAGTCTATCATAAACATCTGCAGCAATAGAAAATATAAGATATGTTATTGTTTGCCACATGGTTGCCAGAATAATTATATATCCATTATATGTTTTAAGCCAGAGAGGCAAAAATAAAAATCTTCCTTGCTAGACTACCACACCATACGATACTATAATCAAATGCACCACCAATGATTTTATTAGATCTTTACAATCTCCCTCCATAAGTTTGCATTTGAAAAAAGCCAATAGAAAATTGCACCATAATTTCAGTATATTTATATCAAGGCTTATATTGTCCCTAAACAGATAGCCAAGTTGGTTTAGTCTCTTACCATGAAAGTAAGAGGTCAAAAGATCAATTCTTCCATACACTAACCCTGGAAGAGAAATTTCTTTAATTCATGTTTATGTAAGGGATGGTGTGGGGATATATTAAAATAATATCAAAGCTTATCTTTTCTCTTTTATTTATTTCCCTAAGATAATTTTTGAGGTAACTTTCCTACACATCTAGATTGATCATTCTCAAGACACAAATACAACCTACAGCCCAACTTAAATTTTAGCATCATGGAGATTGTGTTAGCAGCAGCTTCATCAAATGACTAATAAGATCAATAAACCATCGTAAAATTCTAGAGAGGCTAGAAACACTCACAATGACGAAGCCAGGTGCTGACTTGTATGTTCCACACAAGTGGCAACTGAACAGCACTTGTAGCCAACTCAACACCTAGAATATCAACATTTTTTGCATGATCCCATTTTGGCTTCGGTGGAAAAGATTCTATCCAGCCACTGAAACCCAGGCCAGAAACAATCATTGAGGCCTCTGAAATTGACCAAATGAAATAATATTTCCAACGTGCTGTAAATCCAGCCATGTACTGATAACCCAACCGCTTCCAGAAACCCCATTCTTGGTAGATGGGTTCGGTAAATCGGGACAATGGGTAATGGGGTACAAGGTAGAGATGCAGAGCCATACAAAAACCAGCTTGGATAAGAGCTCGAAAAGTTGCTCCATAAGGTGATGGCCATGACCCACTCCATATCTGGAAAAGGACAATTAGTAAGATTCAAAAAGACCTACAGAAACACAAACTCGGAACATAATAAACATACCCCCTTCCTTTCTGTCCACTCAAGATAATCCTTCATCTCATAAACTGGGCCGGCAAAGTGACTACCACAGCAAAGGCAATAACCAAAATACTCAATCAATGAGGGCAACTGAATCAACCGATTGTTCTTTTGTGCTTCACGCAAGTTTTCTTCTTTCAGTAATCCATCATTATAATTTATTGCACATGAAATGACTTTCAGTGTTAACACCATTAATGCTCCTAAACATTTGAAAACACCAGTTAACAGTCAACTTTCATGTAATACTGTGAAGCAAAAGATTTGCTACATCCATATTAACCATTAAAAGGAGAAAAGTTGAATAATCTCAAATATACATATCGAAATCAAATGTGCAACAATTTTAATAACCTAACACATGAGAAACAAAAAAGCTCTAAACCATTAATCTGAAAACAACTGATTTCTTGCATAGGCAGTGCTACTCATCACAACTCAGTCAAGAACAGAGAAAGCATATAATACTTTCTCAAGAATTAAATATCAAAATAATAGACATATTATCTAGCAAATTTATTAAACAAAGAATTACCTTAGTTACTTCATAAAATAATAAAAAGATTATTACTGATTTCATTTTGAAAGGAGGATATGGAAGGCACAGAGAAAACTGAAATTATACTTACCAGTGGCATCAATACCTCCTTCCTTCCACGCATCCCCACTCATGTAATATACATGGCTACAAATTTACAGAATAGTCAAGAATTCTGAAATAAGAAAGCATATGAGCATAAAATAACTGCTCATTAAGTAATTGAAAAGAACAAGTCCAGGAGAGCAAAACATGGGAAAGCAACTTATCATTTAAGGAAACAGAATAGCATACCAATAATACATAAACCATAAAGTGCACAGCCCTGTTGCTTCAAATTACAAATGAATGAAATTCACACATTTTAATTTATATTGCAGAATATAAAAAAAAAAGGGTTACTAAATTTCCTAATGGTTAGTTGCTGTGAGGAAACAGCCCAATGTATAGAATGTATAGAAGCCATGGCCTAGCACTTGGGCCTCCCATACACCTTTATCAAAACATTTATAGCTATAGGCTTTGTTGGGGATATCAGTGTTTCTCTGTGCATTGGTAAAGATGAAAAGGTTTTTGGTCACAACAATTTTTGGTTATTCAACTTGTTTCTTATTAACTTTTACGATCTATTGTTTCAAAGACAACATTTACAGCTTCAAAGCCACAGCACCACAATAACAAACAAAGTCATAGTTGTTATTTTAGACTCTAATAGCTATATCTTGTAATGAATTCAAATAATTAGAATATAAGCAAACATTCAACAACTTATACAAGTAGTACCGGAACATCTTATACACAGAGAAAGTACTTGAACATCTTATACTATTTTTTTCATTTTTAGTAGATATATAAACACAACTTGATCATACTATACTATTTCACGAATGATTTTTACCATGATAAAAATATTTTAGCCATAAAATATTGGCAATGAGAATTAAATTTCAAACAAAAGTAACTGAAGGACAGCCATGAATTCCTATTGAATACCAATTCATATTAAAAACTTAACATTCATGGTTTTCACCATTGCATACTCAAGCTGAACTTACTGCAATTATTTGTTAATATTAGTCGTTGAATATACCAAAGGATGCCGAAAAATAACATGCAAGATTGCTTTCGTTAGACTTCGCCTTATGGTGAACTAAACCGTTTAGTAACGGAAACTCAAAATAGAGAGATAGAGAGAGAAAGAAAATAAATGAATAATAGTAAAATTCAATTGTATGCAATAATTTGTCTTAAATGTCGAAGCAACATAAACCAACCCACAAATAAAATAAAATCATAAATCAAAAGCAAAGCATGTACCAGCCAATGAGATATCCAAAGCCCAAGAAAAATGTGATGATCCCGCATTTAGCGCGAAAAAGCACCATAGATAAATAACCTAACAACATGGGCACCAAAAAGTGCAGATTTGAAGAGAACCCAAATGATAGATACGATAAGAAAGCGCCTGAGCCGGCAGCGTAGAGGTGACGGCCAATTTGACTCGGAATGAACCGCGAGAGAAAAGTCACAGGAATCGTCGCGACGAAGCACAAAAGGAACCTCAGTACCGGAACCGAAACTCCGATTGCTCCGGCCATTGATTCCATGTCTAGATATTCCATGGTTGTGTTTGACTTTCAAACTAATTGAGTTGATTTTTATTTTTTCTCCTACCAGAGGAGTAAGCTACTTACAGAAAAAATAAGTTAAAAACTGTGGTCGAGTATTTATACAGTTCTGAGAGAAGTTAAATTACGAATTTGTCCTTAATAAGATTTTAACAGCCTTAATTGTCCATTGCCAGAATCCAAAATATTTATAAAATTCTCCATTTAAATTGACACAAGTCGATCCGTTTAACAAGACAATAATTTTTTTTTTAATTTATCTACTCAACTAATATAAATATTACCAGATTATCTATTTAAATATAAATTAAATATCATATTTAAAAGGTGTTTGATGAAAGCAAAAATAAAATTTTAAGAATTGATAAATTGTCGAAGAATTATAATGCGAACAACCCTTTCCATTGTAAATTATTTAGAACATAATATATAAAATTTTAAAAAAAAAAATATTGTTAAAGAAAAAAGTTGCATGTAATTCTAAAGTACTTAATTTATTAAATATTAAACAAAGAATACAAAGTAAAAATGATTATTGATTAAAATTAATCTTAATTCTTAATTTTATGTTGAGTATATTGACTGTGTCGAAAATTGTTATAGTAAACTCGAAATAATAGAATAAGCTAATCCAGACTTATGTATAAAGAATAATAAAAATTCTAACAAAATAAAAAGAGTTATATTGTAATATCAGAGACTGAAAAATGTTTTTTACATTTTATTTTATTATATAATAGAAATTCTAAAATAATTAACTCATTTTTTAAGTTAAGATAAATCAAATTTATTTCAGCATTTTTAACGTATTTAAAAAAAATATTTTAAATTTTTAATAAAAAAATTTAGCTAACAAATTTTTTTTTCAATGCTATCAGATATCCTTGTTTTTTTGTCAAATAATAATTCTATTTTTTTTTTCGTTTTTATAATATAGTTTGCAATTGACGAAATTCATTAAAGTAGCAGCCCCTGGATTTGGAGCAGATTAAGTTATTGATGATGAATAGTCGTCGGGTCCGTTGGGTTGGGCTGGGCTGGGATCTCGATGGCTCGTGCGTACATGAGCTGCGCGTGACATTGCCTTCGAATTATCGACCGATATTGATTGCCAGGATTTTAGTGCAATAAACTTGGTTTTGTTATAAACATTTGTCAATTCTCTATTGGTGACTTCCATCATTTTTTCCATTGTTCCCTGTATCTTTTATCATTTTGCTTAGGTTTTACCAGGTGATATATCACATACTATAAATTTAGGACAAGTGTCAAAATTGCAAGAACATATAACTCTAATATTAATTTGATTTATTGTGGTGGATAACAACATTTACTATAAATATAGCACCCCTAGTTATATCAATGCAATAAAAAATTTCACTCTCCATTATCTGCAAAGTTAATTTTAATTACATCCATCAACTTGAAATTCTAACAATGTAACCTAGGAGAAGGGTTAGAGTTGAGTTTTTTTGTTGTTTTTTTTTTTCAACTAATGAAGTTTCAAATAAACTAATACTAAATTGAAGAGAAAACAAAAAGAGTATTCACAAATTTATAATGGGTCAACTAATTTAAACCTATATTCACATGCTTCAAGTTATTTTTGAATGTTCTACTAAATCAAATCTTAAAATTAAAGCTAAATTCTTTATAAATGGGAGTTTTTCAAGTTTATCTCCAAACTTTTATAATTTACTCTCAAAAGTGCTTACAAGTATGTACCAATTGAAAAAGTGTTCACATAAAAATAAACGTGCAAAATTAAACTCGCAAGTATACGGGATCAAATTTACAATGCAGGAAAGAGTAAAGTTGTCATATCTTGAGAGAATATCATTAACTTTTATTAATTCTTATAACTAAATTAAAACTAAATTTATCTAGAGATTTAGATTTATTTAATCTAATCTAAAAACTACTATTGTAACTAAAGAAAGTAAATTCGAAAATACAACAAACAAGATCATTGAAACTTAATGAATGGAACTTAGAAAATTGATTTTATTTATGTTGGAATCCATTTTAAATGCTTTTCTATCTTTAATATTGAATTAAGTTTATAAATCTAAAATTTATGCATTTAACTCCCTCTCCCAAGCATAAGTTGATTATATTTCCAAATACAAACTGAATATCCCTATTACAAATTATACAAAGAAATACATTAAACTCAAATTCATTTTAATGGGTTTTCAAGCTATCAATTGTCTCCTAACGAATTAATAAACTTGGTTATATGATTCATTATTTAATCTAAACCCATTCTCCCAAGAGCAAAGTTAGATTTTTAATCATCCTAACCATAACCACATGCATTCAGAGCATTAAGCATTGAATCCAACAAATAAACTCAAATTAGTTATTTATTATCAACTACATAACATTTAAAACATTATCCAAGCATTAGGCTACATCAATTCCCTAGCTAGAAAGTTTAGCTTAATATGATTTCAATGAAAAAAACATCATAAATAACAAATTACATGGTTTTACAACAATTAACACAAAGATAACACAAGAGAGAGAAAGAAAAACTCAGTAATCTTCACTCTAGTCTTCGTGCTTCCTTGATATTTTGTGACAATTTAAACTTTTGTTAGGTTTTTCCAAGTCTTCTCAAGTGTGTATGTGCGTCCCCTTTAGTTCCAAAAAGTCCTTTTATAGCAATCAAGGTAGAGCTCAAAAGTGAAAAGAAACAATGCTAAACTAGAAACCATACAAGTATTAGTGTCGGAGGCTTATTGGCACTATAGCACATGGTTTTAGGGTACAACGCTAGGTTCTCTATCGTAGCTTCTATCTTTTGGATTCATGCCCTATTTTGGTGCCTTTAACAGCTTCAAATGTCTTTAGGCTATTTATGAAAGTTTTTAGCCTTAAAGTTAGCTTTTCAACGCACTTTGATTCATTAAATTCCAATAATCATAATTCAAGTTATGGCTACCTTTTTGATAATTGTGCAAAATTAGTCAAAAACTCCTTGACAAACTTTTTGGAAAATGGATCTTAAAGCACAAAAACAACACATAGTCATTAAAATGACAAAGAAATGCTCAGAAATTAACAAAATATAAACCAAAAAAACTTAATAAAAACCAATTCATGAACTCTCCCCAAGCTTAAAGTTTACTAATAGTGAGTAAAACAAAACTAAAAGAGAATAAAAAATTCTAATCCACTTTTGTAAGACTCACAGTTGTACTTAGCATATGCAATAAGTCTTTTAAATCCCTCAGATACTCTTAGTGGATGAGTGAAATATCTTGAAGGCTTTTAAAAAATCTACCCACAAAATCTCAATTATAAACTAACACCCACAATACGAAACAATCACATTCACAACACTTAAAACATACAATCACACACAAATTGAAACATGCACAAAACCAACCACTCAATAATACAAGCTCGATCGGCATTATTGATCTGATTCTTTAACTCCAAAACATTGACATCAAACTCAAAACTCAACAAGATATCTATGATCCATTAGACTTGCATCAAATTCTTTTATTTTCTTATAAAACACATGCTTTTGAAGAATATAAGTGAATCTAAAAATAATCTTGCCTTTCAATCTTTCCTTACTTATAATTGTCATCAAATTATGGTTAGATGTCAATACATTTGAGCCTTTTATTGCTAACTATTTTACTCTTTAACTAAGTTCTAATTATCCATTTTCCGTAGGTATTTGATATTTGTGGTGCTAACCTCTAGTTACTTAATATATTAGACATTAGATTGCTTTGCATACTTTTATCTGATCTCTTTCAAAAAAAATAAAAAATCAAGCAACTAAAAATGCTAGAGCTGTATCCATAATTTTTGAACTAATAGCTCCAAAAGAGCAATTGTATATGAAGAGACAAATATACCTAAAGAAATATATGTTCCTAAAGAGAAACATGTCCCTGAAGCAACACAAGCCCATAAAGAGGCACAAAAGTCAAAAAATGAAGAATGGTATATAAATTATGCTTATATGATATGGAATTGTAATAAAATAATCATCAATAATATATTTTCATACTTAGTAACCATTGAACTTTTAAAAGATGATTATGAACTATAAACTGTTGATGAATGTAAAGAAAGTCATAATTGACTTCAGTGGAAAGGATTAATTCAAGCAAGATTCACTTCTTTTGCCAAATGTGAAGTATTTGGACTTGTAATCCAGACACTTGAAGACATTAAACCTGTTGGAAACGAATAATTATTTGTACAAAATATAATGAGAACAACAAAATCATAAGATGCAAAGCACGACTTGCTACACAAAGTTGCTCTTAGAGACTTGGAATTAATTTTGATAAAATATAGTCTCCTATAATTGGATATCATTACATTTTGATTTTTAATTAGTTTGGCAATCTTCAAAAACTTGATATGTATATTATGGATGTAATGACTGCTCATTTATATGAATCATTTGACACAGATATTTATATAAATTTTTTTAAAGGATTCAATATACCTAAAGCATTTCAATCAAAATATCATGGTTTATATTCAATCAAACTACAATGATCCTTGAAACAGTCTTGGCACATGTAATCCAATTGCTTAAGTGAACACTTAATAAAAGAAAGATATATTAATAATCCCATATGTATTTATAAAGAAATAAGAATATGTATTTGTTATTGTAGTAGTATATATTGATGACATAAATATAATTAGAATTCTTGAAAAAATTCTAAAAATTATTGAATACTTGAAAATGACATTAAAATAAAAGAACAGGAAAAACAAATATTGTCTCAACCTACAAATCGAGCATAAATCCAATGAAATATTTTTCCATCAATCTACGTATATTGAAATGGTTTTAAAATGTTTAATATAGACAAATCTCATTTATTAAATACCTTAATGGTTGTTCATTCACTTGAACCGAAAAAAGATCCATTTCACCCTAAAGAGAATGGTGAAGAAATACTAGATCCAAGGTACTATATCTTAATATTGTTAGTGCCTTATTATATCTAGCATAATGTACTAGATCAAACATAGCATTTATAGTAAATTTACGGATTATATTTACTTTTACACCTACTCGATGACATTAGAATGGCATCGAGCATATTTTACACTACCTTTGTAGAATGATAAATTTAAAACTATTTTATTCCAATAGACCAACACTTAGGTAGTTACGTAAATGCTGGTGTTGATGCAAAAAATGGTCACGGCGACTATTCCTCGCACCAGCAGATTTCTTCTTCTTCTTCTCCTTGAACACA
>JAVXUL010000016.1:8964856-8983321 GCA_035590515.1 Trichilia minutiflora | reverse complement strand
TACGACACTTGGACTCACCGGACTATACTATAACAAGACTACCTATACTTGGGTACATAATCTAATTGAGATCAATACTCTATTGTATCATGATTATAATCTTTAAGAAAATGATAGTACTCTATTTTGTCATTCTTCTTTGAAGGTACGGGCTTTTTGACATAATATTTGTTCTTGATCTATATTTAGTACTTGCTCTCGTTGAATTTTGGATATGGATATATGATTTTTGGAATTGTTAATTTGTTATTGTCATATGTGTGTTTGATGTCATAGTTTCCTAATATATTTTTTGAACTTCTATTTTATTTTAGATTGACATGACTTCTATTTCTATACTATATAAAGCTTGATTTGATTTTTGACAAAAGTAGAGGTAAAAGAGTGTGTGTGTTTTATTGTGAAATGTCTTCTAAAAATTAATTTGTTGGAACTAGTTCTTTTTTTATATCTAGTGTATCTATTTTTAAAAGGCTCAAAACATCAAATATTTTGGATATTTTTATATTAAAGTCTAGGTCTAATGTATTGGACAAAATGAAACAAAAGCTATTTGTAAAAAAATCTTTAAGTTATTCAAGTGAAAATAGACATTTAAAATGTTATGTTCGAAAATAAAATAAAAAACATGCTCCGCCAACTAACAGTATCCAAATATTACTTATACCAAATACTACTTGGGACAATATTAATTATTTTAGGTACTCATATTAGAACATGAGAGTAGGGATAGCTAAATAGATTGCATCAAATGAATTTTCTTTTATTCAAGCTAAAGATAAACGATTGGAAAATTTTATAAAAGAGTATATTCAACCTTCTTTTAAATTAATTTCTAAAAATACATGTAAAAGCGATTATATTAAATTGTTTGAACAAGTGAAAAAAAAATTATTACAAATTTTCGTTGCATTAAAGATGTAATCTGTGTTACTTATGACTATTGTATGGGATTTAATTGTTTAACTTATATTTGTATTATTTCTCGTTATATTTGACGGGATGAAATTCTTCTTTTTCCCTAAAAGGTTCTTGACATTTTATAATCTTTCTCAGGGTAGAAAAATAGCAATGAAGATGCTGAAAAACATGCTACAAGAAAGACAAGCAAACCCCAGAAAGGAGCAGAGATATATTTTTTGAATAAGTCCTAAAAGACCTTCAAAAAGAGGGAACAATCCTAACAGAAGCGATTGCTCTGGATTTAATGTTTGTACTACTATTTGCTAGCTTCGAAACAACTTCCGTAGCTATAACCTCAGCCACAAAATTTCTCTTGGACTATCCTCTTATGCTCAAGCAACTAACAGTATGTGTGAAAATATTTAAGCAACTAACAGTATGTGTGAAAATATTTAATTTTAAATTAAATAAAGATTCTTTATTGTCTTGTCAACTAACATGCTCTAAATAGTATCACCTTCTCAGGAAGAGCATGAAGAAATTCTGAAAAATAGAGAAAATGATCATTCCGGGCTTGCCTGGAGAGAGTATAAATCAATGACATTCACATTTCAGGTAGATCACTCAAGAATTTTTCACCCGTGTAAGAATTATTTAATATTTTAAAATGTAGTTAAACTTTACAAATTTGCAATTTCAACTCGCAGGTCTTCAACGAAACTGTTAAGATTGGCAAATATAGTTTCAGGAATCTTCAAGGCACTTACAGATGTTCAGTTTAATGGTATGTAATAACCATTTATAAGTATTTTCTAGTTATAATAATTTCACATGCAAATAATTTGACATATACTAAAATTTGGTAATGGTTCCAGCAGGATGGGCGGTTATGGTCTGTCCCGAGGCTGTACGCTTGAATCCTGCAAACTATGAATATCCCCTTGTCTCCAATCCAAGTAGATGGACGGTGGGTCAGATAATTGTGAAATTCTCTAATAATGGAAAAAAATGATTCATTCATTCTTCATATCATTCTAATATCTTAAGTAGTTCCATACAGGGAATGGGAACAAATGGTGCCTCTAAGCATTTCATGGCCTTTGGGGGTCGCATGAGATTTTGTGTTGGGAACAGATTTTACCAAATCAGAGATGGCTGTATTTCTCCATTGCTTGGTCACGAAGTTCAGGTAAGAGCAACTGACAATTGTTGAATTTGTATTTGCATAAAAGAGAGAAGAGAGAAGCTAACCTACTTCACTTTGAAACTTGTTACGTGGCTAGCAATCAAAGGAGGCGATATAGTCCGAACTCCTGGTTTACAATTTCCAAATGGTTTTCATGTTCTGATTATGAAGAAAGATAGTAACGGATGACACTACATAATCAAACCAGAAACAACAAGAAAGCAAGTCATTTGTGTGGCTAGGCACGGTAAATATTCTGACTCGGCATGCAAAAGGAGCATATGATAGTTTCATCTCATGTGCGCTTGGATGTTGTAGAAAACAAAGAGGCAGTAACAATCGTCCCAGCCAATCTACAGTTTCTGCATAGGTTAAATTTTGTGTTGGATATGGAGTTGCGTGCTTTACTTTGTGTCATGTACTTCAGAAAGGAGGAGAGGAAAGTAAAAAGAAAGAGCAAAAATCCAAAAGCATTTACAGTGTTTTGAAATTATAACATCCTCTTTTACAGTAATGACAAAAAAAATATATATATATCAAAGGCATCTGCAATGTGGAAAAATGTAACACAATCTTGACAATTAATTACTCATCCTTTATAAGTCAATTATAACATAGTGCTGCTCGTAAACAGGAGTGATATAACACGGTCTTTCGATGGACATTATCAGTTTCAAAATAAAATCATCATCTCTGTGTTCAGTGTGTGCCATAAACTGTGAATGATCCAGCAGCCTATATTTAAACATGTTAAATCATCTTGTCTTTCTTGGCAATGTCTACTTGTCTCGGCAAGTCCTTTAATAAGATTCTCTTACCTTTCTGTGCCTGTGATGCCCAATATGGTCGTACTCCCTTCCGTCCAAGTAGTGTTGCTGCATGATACTAGAATTCTTACTGTGCACATGCTTATGTTTATTTTTGTGAACACGATGAAGATGATAATAGTAATAATCAGGGTCCCTATGTGAATGGTTATGCTTATGATCACTGTGAATACCACTTTGCCTACGCCGAGCACCATGCTTGTGGTATCTGCCCTCCTTATGACAATGTTTCCTAACATGAATGTATGGGTGATCAACATCAATATTGTGCCTCTGGATATCTCCCATTCTCCGATTTTCAGTCTGAAAATGGTCTTCCCACCAGTCATAAAGCGGATCAAAGAGTCCTTTCTGATGTAAAAGCCACAGTAGCACCATCACTGCAATTCAAAGTAAAGTGTATTGACTCTTTTAACTTTTTCAAAACTAATATCTTCTTAAATATTGAATTGTGGTCTAAGAAAATAACTACTACCTGTTGGAAAAATAGACAAAATCAGACCAAACATCACTATCCAACTCATGCATATATATTGTACGTGGCAGCTGAAGTCAAAGAAACTGGAGCACTTCCTTCTGCATAACAAGAATAAGAATAATAGATCATTACATCAACTTCCAGAGTATTATTAACTAAGAGAAGTCATAAACAGGGGAAATCAAAGCCACATTATCTGATATACAAGAAATTGAAACTTATGATTTATAGGTCATATCTGGGCTGCAATACATCAATTATAGGTCAGATTTGGAGAAACAAGAACTTAGAAGTTAGAGACTATTTTCTTATCGTCTCAAGGAAACCTTCTCTATTATTATGAAATGATATATATTCAGATATGAGAAAAAAAATACAACTTAAATTCAGTATAATATAGGGGCATCAACACAATCCGCCTATCTGGTGGTCTATTTTCAACAAAAACACACTAACATACTCCTTATGCATTAAAAATGACATTATGTTCTATTCGTTTCATTTCATTAAGTTCAAGTGCCATTTTAGAGGTATTTTACAAATTTTGGGAAAATATCTTGTCACAAATTGTGTAGATTCAAATCCAATCCATTATGGCAAATATAAAATTATGAAGAGGCTCTTGGTTTCAAAAAGATTGCATGTCCATATTTTGTGTTTCATTAGGTATATCAGCAAAAGCATCAGCACATATGAAGTTCTGCTAATGTCACGCCAAGCATATATGTTATTACACATTGTTGATGCATTGGCTTAGTTCACAAGACATATTTGTCAATAAAGAGCCATATTTAAAGGATTTGAACAATATAATGTTCAATTTTACTAGTTTACCACTTGTAAATCTTATATTCCGATCAACTATCTTCATTGTCATCCATATTTATATAATCCTAATAACAACTATCTCTATTATTTCTAAGAACAAGTACCTGCAAGTTTTTCCAGTGATGAAATCCATCAAACTTTCCCAAATCTTCTTCACAATGATTTCAATGGACCCAAAGAAACCATTTATACTGGTCTTTGGAGGTTGAAAGGGAGTAATCTGCAATAAGATTATGTCCTAAGTAATTTATTCAATCATAAGATCTCATTGCCAGAAAAAAGCACTGTTTTCAAAGTGCTATTACCATGCAATTTATTAAAAGCAGGAATTTCTTTATGTTAAAAGAGGTTAAATACTACCGCCAGGCTCCTGTAAGTTAAAACTTTTATGTTCAGTAGGCCAAGAGCTTTTGTGTGTAACTTTGGCTTTTATTTTTATTAGTAACTTAGGACATCCCAAGGTGCAACTAAACTGCCTAGAGAGGAACTGGCAATCATAGAAAAAATGTAGAAATTACTGGTAATAATCCAGAAAAGAGTAGAATATCTATATTTTTCCCACATATATTTTAACTATTCGAAAGAGGTAAAATTTTAACCTAAAAAGCAAAAGACCTAGTAAACATTCTCCTTACAGGCAGAAATTAAGATAGAAGATATCGTTGTTAATATCAGTAAACAAGACAAGTGAATAATTGCCAAAATTTTTTCTTTTCTTAACAGGATAGCCAATCAACTGTTTGATGTTAGTTTCTTTTCCTACTAGACCCTAGAAGTAGCAGAATGAAAAAGTAAAGCACCGGTAACTTCTGATCAGCTACTCCAATGAATTGCCATGTGCAGCCAACCTAATGAGGTCCAGATACCCAGTAAAATGATGGCTGTTAAATTTTAATTTAGTTCAACCTATTCATTGTTTGTCACCTCATTTTTGGAAGTATTGACTCTGAAGCTGACATCGACAATATGCCAACAAACACAAGCAATGCTCTCTAAATAACAAGGTTCACCAATGTCCCTGATAAAGTCTGACATGCGTCATTCTTAAATTTTAGGCCGACACCTAAAGTGACTTAAATACTTCATCCAAAGGTAATGTTTACTTTCTATTTATGCTTTAGTTTTGAGAATTTTGGGCTTCTCAGACCTGTGAACCATTGTCAAGGACAGTAGCCATAGTACTGAATTGGCATTCTGCTCTATCAACTTCATTGAAATCAGAGTCTTTGAGAACAGCTGCATTCATACGAAAATATTTAATGAAACATAATATATCCACAATCTCTTTTAACTTACCCAGAAGTAACAAGAGACACTCAAAAGGCCAATTTTAAATTACCTGAACATGTATATTTTGCCGCTTGATCAGTTGTTGGATAGAGTTTGAATGATCGGATTGAAGTTTCTTTGGGCTTCATTATGAAGTACTGCTCCTGCAGCCATATCAACTTCCAATGATCGGTATCTTTCATGGATGGATAATCATTATGCCAGAAAGATTAGATGAAAATGTTTTAAAAAATACCTCCATAAGGGTGACACCTCTTGAGCAATCAAACTGCAATATTGAAAAATTCATCATAGCCGTAACAGCCATTTCTTTGAAAAAGTAGATACAGTGAGCTAGATGAAATTCCAAACACATTTATTAAAATTATTCCAAATTTCATATAGGTTTATATATTTCCATCAAGCTATTATACTAGATCTAGCAAATCAATTGAGAATTCTTGAATAAGATAATCTCTTTTTACAAAGAAAATATATATATATATATATATATATATTTCAATTTTTTTCTTGTCACAGTAAATGAAATCAAAAATCAAATGCAGAACAGAAGGTTATATGATATTTGCATCAAGTAATTTCATCGTAAAATAAATAGAGCATTTTCATGAAACAATAGGAACAAATCAAAATTTTCCTTTTTCGAAAGATATTCCTGAAAAAAGGTGTATACTATTCCTTAAAAGTTCAACAAATGTTCTACTTAACAAACATTCCCTCAGAACTTTTATTGAAATTCTGAAAACTTTTTAAGTAATACCGTTAAGCTATATGATGCTTCCAATTCACCAGTATTCTTAGTTGTGATTGTAGCAACTCCAAATTGCGTAAGGGCTTCAAATGTTGGGACAATGACACTGATGATTTTCCCTGGACTCCTGGAAAATAGACAAAAATGAACAAGCAATACAGATCCATGTGGAGAGGTTATCAACAAAAAACTAAGTAAATACAGCTAGGCATTAGTCATTGGGTTAAACATTAACCTTTGGTAAACATATTCTATATCATCAGCTCTTAGTTCTATCAAGAGATTTGTATTAAGAACTTCAGTGACTCCGATGGAAAATGAATGAGACCCAGCATTCTGCACCAAAATGGAAAGAGTAAGTAAGCCAAAGTAAATATCATTCTAAATCTGACATCCACTATTTCACGAAACATAACTGGATGCTCGTTTATCCTTTCAAACCTTCCTTCCACACCATACAGTGGCAACTGATTCCTGTTAATTCTGCTCTGGTCAGCCTATCAGAAACAACAACAGAAGAATTTGTTACTTTCCCTCTATCGAGACCAATAACAAGGCTACAATCCACCAATTTAAGACGTAAAAGCAATAAACAGGCACATCCTACTAAAATGCTGCATGCTAAAATTTGGGAAAGAGTTTTCCATATTAATCTGACAATAACTACTGAAAATATAAAAGTAGAAAACAAAATACTACTGCATACATAAAAGACAAGTATTTAACGCAAGACATGATTTGCCACCTGATAAAGAAACCCTGATTTTGCATAGAAAAACAATTCACCTTATGCCATCTATAAAAAACTATGGAGAAAAAGGAAAGTGAATCACAAAAGGAATAGACACCAGTTAAATATACTAACTTCACGATAATTCCACAACTGGTTGTGCAAGCAACTCCAAAATGGTGAAGAACAGAAACTCGGCTGCTTGTTAAAAGTCTCATAACTGACTCCAATTTTATTACACTCAAGACCATCTAAGGTAAATCTCATTCTCTCAAGCAGCATCCACATCGAAAAATTCCTCCCCAAATCTTGGGGTTGACCAGAGCCACCCTTCCACAATAAAAAGGAAAACTATAAGCAACGCAACACAAATCACTATGCAATGGAAGTCAATAAGCAAATGAAAAATTAGTGATACTTCTAATACCATAATATTACAGAAGATATATAATGAAGGGCAATATCATTTGTATTAACTTTCCTCCCTAACCATCCATATACACCTGATAATTTCGAGCAGGATTTTCTGATTCTTAAGTTCCCTTTTGACCTAAATGCTTAAATTTGAAAGTGAAGCACCCAACTATAGTATTTAAACTTTCACATTCGATCTCACACAAGGTTAGACTCATACCTGGGATTGAAATATCAAACATGCGCAGCCCACTTCACTTTATGTGGATTATAATTTTCATTAATCAATAGAATAAGGGTTATTTGTGTGGGTTGTGCGGGGAGGTTTGAACATAAGACCATTTGCTTTGATACTATATGTAGTTATCACTTAATTTAGACTGCTTAAGCTTGATGTAAGGGCGCTTTAACGTTAATGAATTACAAAATAAAAGATCGCTGCTTGACCAGATAAATCATTTACTTACACTATTCTTTTTTATTTAGATTTGAGAACAAGCTACCGTCACAAACTAGTTTCATCTAATCCAACCATGCATCACTGCTGTATTGCTGTAACTTTGTGTATCACAAAAGAAAGACCTAGAAGCTGCAGTACGTAACATAAAACTTTTTGCACAATAGTTGCTCAATTTCCCATGGTGCTATGAGAAAAAAAAGTCACGCATAACTTGAAAAACCGATCTCTAAAGTATCGCCGCCATACCAGTACATGTTGCAGGGTACCTTAAATCCCCCCTCCCAGTACACCAATATGGGTAATTTGTTCTCGATAAATCTACAAGATTATCAATTGACCTGTTCTGATACTGTCAGCATCATTCAACAGATTTGTACATAGACCCAACCAAATTAGAATTTTTGTAGAATCTTTGTAGTTCAATTCCAAGTAGCATTTTCTTGGGAAAAAAAAATTAAGCATTATCTTTGGTGGTTCAGAAAAATAAATTTGAGTGAGACAAATTTCTTCTAAAAACTAATACAAGAGCTTACAAAGCATTCATATAGTTGACAACTCTAAAGAAGTACATCTATGTTCTATTCATCATCACAAGATAGTTTAGACATCTGAATGGGTATGCACTCAAAATTGACTTATTTTAATAATATTAAGGCAGAGGATTAGAACATGTCTAATAATTAGAAAGAAAAAGTTTACTAAACTTCAGGCAGTGGCTGTATAGGGCTTTTATTTATTTATTTTTAAAATATTACAATTGTACAATCTATTCATATTACATGAAAGCCTACCAGAAGTGAGAGTTTATGTGCATAATGTTAAAGCACAACCCTATTAGGCTATACCCAAATTGAGGAAATTTAGGACAGGGTCCATCTATCCCTAAATTTAGGACAGGGTTTACCCATACATATATACATGGTGGGAACAAGCTCCACACAATGGAGGAATCCTAGCACATTTCTAAGACTTGAAGCTAGGACCTCCACAAAGGGAATCAGGGCTACTAAGTGGTTGGCATTGTGTAGTTGAAACTTTTATTTCAGGTACTATCATTGCTTCACCCACTAATTGGCAGTCTATACATATTTAAAAAATGTATTCTATTAATTATTTTCATAAGGACTTCTGGTTTCCAAATCATCTCTACATGGTAGTTAACTTATGAGTATGATACATAATACCTCAAATTTTGGAATGTGACGTGAAACTGAAAATTTCAATTCATTTTACCTGAGCTAAATCATCAGTTAAATGATGCATTTTCTTTCAATAAATTTGCCCAGTCAGATAACAGCAAAGAAAAAGCACAATTGGAAGATTTAAAACTGTAGCTACAGCTCCTTAATCACAACTATAATAAGTAGAAAAGCATACCTGCCGTGGAATGACAAGGTAGAACTCCTCAAATGATGGAATATTTGTATATCCAACAAAATCCCCAATAAGGTTAACCCTTAGAAAATTGTCATTGGATGTTACTGTTCTATTTTCAGGACCCAGAGTCACTTCCTGATAACAAAAAACAATGTCCAAAGTTTTCCATTACTAAACTATATCATGACTTCTTTATTTAAGATGAGACAATAAAAATGAGAAATAATTTAAATCAAAACAATGATTCCACTCCAGTGGAAAAATCTAACATAAAAGAAGCCTGTATTGACACAATTTTGTAGCAGTAAAATCTAGTATTAGGGATGATAACATGGAGTGGAAAAATCTAACATAATATAAGCCTGTCAATGACACAATTTCATAACAATAAAATCAAGTATTATGTACGATAACTTTATCGGTAGAAATAGTAATAATAAAGTAACAACAATGATTACATGTAATGTTGAGAAACTAAAATTGTGTGGAGTTAAAAAAATCGTATAACCTAAGTCTTAATGCATCTACCACAGGAAGAATACATGTACAATCCAGAAAATAGATAAAAATATTGTGTATAGTTCAAGAAAATCATTGGACTTAAATTTAAATCCATCTACCAAAACAAGAATCCATAAGTAATCTAGAATAGATGTAAAAACCACTTTAACAAATGCAAACACAACAAATAAATAAATGCCACTGAGAAGCCTGCTATCAAATATATAAAACTGAAGATAAGAATTTATTTCACAACATTTTGCAATCCTTCTTTTAGATGTAAATCACATTATGAGTAAACATACTCAGTATTCGTGATGCATATGGCATGGATAGACAAATTTCAAAGGATCTCATTCCATATGCAATTTTGGAGCAAGCATGTCATCAAGGTTAACAATGAGCCTAATAAAATATTGACCAATAGTCTTTAAAAATATGTAAATAAACGAAGTTTGGCAAACAACATACCGACACTTTAGACCCAGTCTTCACTTCAATTCGAACACCAAATCCTAGGGATCGTTGCCCAATGCCAAAAACATTGAACCTGAGTGCACAAAATTATTAATTCATGGTACAAGCATCTAATCCTTCCAAGTAGATAAATCTACATAAACAAAATAGCTCAAAAAGTTAAATTAATGAAGTGCCATGACAATGTGGATATTTACATAAATGAAGCATTCAATTTCCACAAATCATTTGGCTAATTATGGAAATCGATCGTTTTCAATTATTTCTTGATTCTTATAAATCAGCCAAGAAATAATAAGAGATCATGGTGGATATTGAGATGTACCTTCAGTATCTTCTAATAACTCCTCTCAATTTTCACACTTTATCATCTGTTTCTAACGCATTTTCCTTGTCAAAAAATATAACTCACTCTAGATGGTAGTTAGCTGTGGAAGAAGAGATGAAAGCTCTATGTGATTGTGGTATTTGATAATCGAAAAAATATTCCCAGTAGGTAAGAAGGTTGTAGATATCTTAAGAACCTTTCTCATGTTACTCTGTTTAACTTTGTACCATTTCTTATGTCTTAAAAGTGTTTTATAATTGGCCTTTGTTTCAACTTCGTAGTGAAGTATGCTTTCTATATGTCAATTTGCATGAAGAGGTGTACATGCAGTAACCACTATGGTCTGTTACTTAAAATACTCCTTCAAGTATGAATGAAGTCTTTTTTTTTTTTTCTTTTTTGTTATGTTGATGATATAATTATATCTAAGATTAGGAGTAATCATTGTAGAGTTAAAGAAGCAAAAGAAATACTTTCAAACAAAAATCTGGGGTAAATGAAGTATTTTTTTGGCATTGAAGTGGCTAAAGAAAGCAAAACTTCTATTGTATCAAAGAAAATATATTCAAAATTTGTTAACTGAAAAGGAAGAATGTTAGGTCTAGCCTCTTGATACTCCTACAAACCAGAATTTAAACCTAGATAAGGAAGAAAGACCTGGGCTTGAAGATTAAACAAGGGTAGAGTTGAGAAAAGATTAATTAAACCAATCTAACCACTTGTTTGGATTGGTTTAGATCAACTCGGATTGGTGGTCAATTTTCTTCAAACAAAACCGATAGTTATTGGTTCAACTATTGGTTTGTGTGACTCTAGGAAATATAGAACAGACCCCTATTTAGATAATGTGTAAGTATTTTAGTGGATAACTTTTTACAAAACTCACAACATAAAAGCCAACTTTATCAACCAAACCGAATGTTTTTCCCTCATCTCTCTTCTAGTCTTTTACCATTCTAACTCATACTCACCTAATACAACCTCTTTTGCAAATTATCTTTATTAATTCAAGCTTTGCCGCCATCAACATCTACCAACTTCCGCTTAAGATAATTACAAAGTGCCAAATTTCCTTTGTAGTTGGAGAAATTAGTCACTATTTACAAAGTCCAAAAAAGTTTCATCAGGAAGCAATGTAGATTTCTCAATTATCTTATGCAAAATTGCTTGAATGAATGTTCTCTACAAAAATGTAAATACCTTTAACTTTATTAGCTACTATGATGCTAACAAGGCTGGTTCTAAAGCATACAGATGAGCTACTAGTTGCTTTTGTAATATTCTGGGAGGTTAGTGACCTAGTGGGCTCTGTTTCTTACCCCCCTAAGACATAATTTCATGTTATATGCCCAAACTGATTAAGAGATAATGTAACCTAAAATTTTGTTGAAGGAACTTCTGCTAAGATTTGTAGTCGCTAACAAACAAAGCCTCATTTTAAACAATCTTATCCAGTAGTGACATACAAGGTTTGCTTGTTATGTACTCTGACAATTAAAATACTACATATATAGGTGGTAATCTAGTATTTCACAAAAAGGACTATGAATATTGGGGTGAACTGTTTAGAAAGTTTGTGTTGTCATTAGCAATAGTCATTGACTATAAACTGCATTTTCCTTTCACTATCAATAATACACACGTAGTTAGTCATCCTATTGAGAAGCTCTTCTAATATTGCTATTAAATGAAATCATGGCATACTCATGTCATCATAAAATTTTCGATCCATGTATATTTCCAGTTAATAAATATTGCATTATATGTCCTCATAAAATTTTCTATAAATAAAACAACATCTTGAAAGTAGAACGAAGGACCAAAAAGAAAGTATAACCTGAAGGCCATACCAATCACCTGGAAATCGAAGACAATGTGCAGTATTTGACTTTCCTTTCAACAACTTGTCAACTAATCAAAATAAAGCAAAAATTAATCTTCATTAGATGCATCATGCATGAAACATTTCAGAATGCAAAAAACTACAAGTGGCACTTACAAACATTTCCACATGATGAAGGTACTCGTCTCTGGGTTCCACAAGGACAGCAGATTGGCTGGGCAGATAGAACACAGAAAGGAGCAATCAATAAACAAATTTAAACAAAAAATAAATGAGTGTAAAAGAAGAAATGGGTGAAAAATTTTAACATACATAATCAACAATACCTACTATGTGATTGTTATTTAATTACAAAATAGAGAAAAAAGATAGAAAGGCTGTCAACTCTTTAATCAAATTTATTGATTGTTGTCTTGGAAGGAACCAAATCAGAAAACAAAACTAACTTTCATTGTAGAATGACATCATAACACGATATCAATACTCTATAGGTAATATAGGGCTAGAAAAGAAAATATATGTACATATATTAAACATGAAAAGCAGGTAGTACAAAAGGTTAGAAATGCTACCTGAGTATGCTCAATAATATGGCCCTTTTCATCTTCCAACCTGCAAATCAATGGAAGAAATTAGACTAACATCCCCTTTCTCTCAAGTTGTTATATCCAAGCAAACCATAGGGGGCACTAACTATTCTCGTATAAAATTCGACCAAACAAGTCACTAGCGATAATAGGATTCGCTTGAATTGATGATAGTATGTCTAGTTATGCAAGGGCTATTCTATCATTTTTTGTGTGATGAGTCATCCAAGCATATTTCATCTATGCTTACTTGTGTGCCGTAAGTTCAGTACCTGCTGCTTACTGATTATTTTCACATCAATAAATAATAAAGTAGGAAGAAAAAAAGTTCTCTTAAATAACTTTAATGCAAATCAATAAATGGCTCCAAAGTACACCTCTCAGGCAAGATGATTTCGGTCAGATGAAGCAGCAAAAGTCAATATGAACACAATTTCTCTATCCTCAGATGTTTTCATTGACCGTTGACAAAACTTTATAAGCAACATTTCAGGAGCAAGCAACCAAACTGTGTACTACCATCTGTTAGAGCTCACCGTTTTGCAAAATTGTTGGTGTGGTTGATGCGGTTGCTAAAGGTAGTGAGAAAGAAGGCAACATATTCAAATCAAACCAATCATAGCTAGGATTTAGTTAGTACAAGCAACTAAGGCAAAAGCATGATAAACACCCACAGCAAAAAACAATACTTCTATTTATTTGATACCATTTTTTTTCAAACTTCTATAATAAAATTATTTGAAGTTGAACTCACAAATTCTACTCCAAGAACATAGAGAGGACAGGAGAGAATAAAAGAAGGTACAGTGTTCCTTGCCTCTCACAAATCTGCACAACATCTGCACTGGCATCTGGTTCACATTTCCGCGTTTTGACATAGAACTCTTGAGGTTTATAAGGAACATCCTTGTATTCATAAAATTAGAACTTTTACATAGAAATTCAAAGTATACTTTATAGTTCAAAGAAATTTAACTGCAAATAAATAAAAATAAAAAGCAAAAGTTTTAACTAAAATGAAAATAAAATCTACAAAGTAATTCTCATACTCGTATGTAAGTTAGGTCGTAGAGGGCATATGAAACGGTTTTGTTGATTGTCAATACAGGAGGAATTCTCAGTGTTTGCATCTTTTGTGTGGAATTCTCCTCGACCTCCACTATTTCTGCCACAATTGAGGCCTCTCCCCCATTCTAAACAACGGGAAGGAAAAAAAAAAATTATGGATCAATGAATAAAAATAAATTAAGAAAATATGTATGCTAAACAACTTGTATTCCATGCTTAATTATCTCACGGATATCAAACCACTCTGAACAAACCAATTGATTCATGCAATAATTTAAATTTTTACTTCGAGATATGATTGTCTTTATCAAATGCATTATTTTTTTTGGACGAAATTTACGAACTGTAAATCCTAAGAAATAATTGAACCATCCAAAACCTAAAAATGAATAAACACAATCACCGTAAGAAACAAGGAAAAGAAAAATTACATAAAGAAAGAGAAAATCATTTACCGATCCACTAGGAACGGCCATGTTAAGAACAATCTTGGTTGTGCAATTCAAGTTGTTCGAGTTGGTTAGCTTCTCGCATTTTTCAAGCTTTGATTTTGAGAGAATTTGAACTCCAACAACGCATTGTACACTCAAAAGAGTAAGATAACAAAACAAAATTAACAAGGAGTGTTTCAATTTTGGGGATTTTGTTCGGTTTCTCATTGTTAAATATTCTTCTTTCTTTTGGAAATTAGAGAGTGGAAGTGTGTGATAACAGTGGTTTAAAACCGCCGTCCTAACGGTTATTGATATTTCAAATTTGTCCATTGATTTTTTGGCGGTGTTTAGTTTAGTTTTAGCAAACAAGGAGGGAAAAAGATAGGGAAATCCACGGAATTAAACATATTTTGGGGCCGATTTGCAAATCATTTTTAAAACTTGATCAAGGAAATAATTTCTGGATACTTTTATCCTGAGGTCAAAACTGCATAAACCAAACTTTCAAAACTTCAAACTTTTGCTGGTCACACAAATTCAAAAATGAAATGTGAACAAAAATCCATTGAAGTTTCACGGATACTCGGTTTACTTTTGTTCGCATGACCGTCGTTCAAATAGGAGAAAGTGTCACGTTCCTGTATATAAGATCCAAACATGATTTTCTTAGTAAATCCTTAAAATACATCCAAATATTCAGAACATATATCAATAACATGGGAAATATTGATAGTATCTCATCATCAATCCCAAACTTATTTATTTTAAAGCATTATATAACAAAATGCAACCATAAAACAATTAATCCAAACTATATTTTTTCCATTATAAATCAACCCTAATATCATTAAATCTCAACGTAACTTTTAATTTCAAAAGAAAATCATAATATAATAAATTATTAATTTGTTTAGTTTCAAAACAGTATTTTCAAACCACTACAAAACATTTCTAAAATAATTTTGGAATGACATTTATAAAAACTTTACAAATTATTTAAATACATCCTTTTCTTATGTCAAATGAAAACATAAATATCTTATTTACAACAAATCTTAAGGGACTTGAAGAATAAAATGTGAATAGAGAGAAGAACTTATCAATTTATTTTTAACCATCGCGGCTATCACCATCTCTAATTTTCTATGTACTCGATATAACCTGAAATTAAAAAGTAAAAAGAATGAGTATACGAATGTATACATAGTGAGTGAACTGCTAATTAAATAAAGTAGTTATGTAAAATGTTAAAGATAACCTTTTTAAATAGAAAGAGGTTTAAATGTAAAATCATTTATGTTAGGGAAAAATGGTGTCATGACAAGTCAAGTCAGACAATAATCACCTCAGGTTCTCACTAACCCTAGGCAAGAGGAACAAGCCACATGATTTGGGATGTTATGAGACAGCGTTAACCCTGATTCGATTATCAAAGCAAGCCAAGTCAATGATATCTCATGTGAACTTAGGTGCACCACATAAGGTATTGAAGAGCGACACTCAAAGAAGTCTCTCATGCACACATCTACGTATATCTAAGGCGATCCCTTTATTCAAACAAATAAAAATGGGAATAATTCAAGGGCGAACACGTATCATAAGGGAGGTAATTCTCCTGACTCTCTAAGCCAACCAGTCCCATTATATATCAGGCCTTGATGAGTGTAAGTGACAGAATACTCATTACCCTGGTGATTAATGATAATGGCACAGCCAATTTAAAGAAAAACTTACATGTAACCTTTTGACAAACGATCAAATCATTCTCATTCTTCGATTACTAATCAACTCAATAACTTATGTAGAATAATTTCTACTGAAAAAATTAAAAAAAAAAAAAAGAAAAAAAGAGGGAGGTATAAGAAAATATTTTGATTATTTCCTTTTAAAAAAAGAAGAGAGATCCCTTTCATTAGACTTTAACATCTCTTATACCTTTACTAACTTAAGTATTAGAGTTTCTCCGTAAAAAATGCTTGACATCATATAGATTTTCCCTTGATTTATAAATCTATAGAAGTAAAACAAGAGTATAGCAATATTGCATGTAGATACGCAAGGTTACTTATGAGAATATACACGTGGAAATAAGGAGATATGGTTATTAGAAAGTTTCTGATGGAGGATAATGCCATAAAAATGGTGGATTAAATTTGAGAAGAAAAGGCTTCTAGTTCTAGTAAGAGTACGACACACGAAAATGGTCTTACACTATTTGTATGTTGAAACATAGCAATGAGGGAAGACCATGGAGTACCTCAATTGTTAGGAGAGCTAAGAACGAAGAAAGGAGAGCTGGCAAGGTTGTTTGGCAGCAGAACAAAGATAGTGAAGAATGAGATACTTGAGATCAAAAGATAGATCATAGAGGACCATACCCATGGGGCAGCTATATATGTAACTTTCCTACCCAAAGTAGAGGAGAGTCAAACCTTCAATTATAACCAAAGAAAAACCATTAAAATGTCACCTACTATAGGCACTCATTCGACATGACTTAGACTAATTGTGATGCAAAAAGAAAAAGGTTAAATGATAAAAGGCTTGGCAGAAAAACCTATATTTTTTTGGGAATACACACACACACTTTAAAATCGACAAGCCATCCAAGTTAAGGCAATGTCATCTTAACTAAGGCCCAAACACGAGGGGTGTGTATGGGCTTTAGCTTAGTTTGGCTTCTGCAAATATAAGGGTTTACCTTAATGAGAAGTATGTTTGAAAAAGAAAGGCAGTCATAGTTGTTAATCGAAAAGAGGTAGAAGACTGCTTTAGAAGAATATTGTTGAGTTGGGAGTTAAAGAAATGGTTCTCCTCGATGAGGTCCTTGAGCCAGCTAATGTGAAAACCCTTACCTCAACCTCTCCCTTCGCTAAAGAGATTATAAGGTTATATCTTCCTAAGAAGTTTAAGATGTCACAAATAATGCCATATACTGAAAAAACTAATGTAACATTACATATGAACCTCTTTCATGAAATAATATTGATTTAGGGGCTAACGGACTTGTAGATGTGCCGATCGTTTCCTCTAACCCCTAAAAGGCTAACGAGGCAATGATATAAAAACTTGATCCTAGAAAGCATTAACAATTTTAAACAACCGATAGACACTTTCAAAAGTGAGTTTTGAGGGGCCATAGCTACGGCCAAAAACTTGAGTTCCCTATTGGCAATGAAACAAGGATTGAATAAGGACTTAAGAAATTTTGTTTAGAGGTATCATAAGGAGGTTATGGATCTGGGAGGTTTCCATCACCCTTTAACCTTTGAAGGATTAGAAAGGGGCCTTCACATGAAATGATCTTAGTATGCTATCTATCGGTGGTATATATAGATAGTTACGAGGCCATTAGTGTGAGTTATTTGACAATATTAAAATAAAAAGACAAATGCTTCTAAGAATGAAAGAGGAAAATCAAGCAGTGATACTAAAAAAGGATAGACCACCAAGTGTCAAGAAAAGAGATAGAACAGACCATTGAGGGGATCCCAAGAACGATTCGAAGGTAGAAGAGACATAGGTTGTGAAACCCGTCCCTTAGCATTATAGGTATAATAGTAAATTCTTCAAGAGTGTTCATGTATATCTTCATAGTTAGATTGTGCACGAGAAGGTATAGAATATGATGAATATATCTTGAATAAGATTATGATGTTGGATTTGAGCTTATAGGAAAGATCTATAGTTTTGACCCAAAATCATCTCCAATTGAGAAAAAGTTCCTTTTCATTTTTGTATAGCTCGGAGAGAGCTTCACATTGATATATTATAGGTTCCAAGCGGATATCTGAGCTAAAAATTATGGTCAATTAAAGTTATAGTCCTCGGAAGGAGGACCAGAAGCAAAGGTATCGATATATCGATATGTTTGGGGAAACGTATCGATACGTTGAGGATTTGGCTAGGGTATCGAAACCTTTGGGAAAGGTATCGATACGTTTACTATTGGGGCCAAAGGTATCGATACCTTTGGTGAAAGG
>JAVXUL010000016.1:8944061-8964756 GCA_035590515.1 Trichilia minutiflora | reverse complement strand
ACATAATACATCACAGGATAATATCTTGCAGGAAGAAAATAAATAAAGAAGCAACTGAACACATTGCAAGATATATAACGAAAATGCCATTTTTATTCATTGTAAACATTTTTACAATATAATACAATACAAAATTATATATATACAATAAGATATTAACCCTAAACCCTGTGACATGATTGGTTTTAGGGCATATCTCTAACACCGACTACCTGGGATCCGGAGTGTCAATACTCCCCGCTGCTAGAACGTAACCTTATCTTAACTTTGGCTATGAAAGGAGAGCCTTTACTTCGTGTATATAGTGGACACAATGTAGCAGAGAGTGGAGACTGTCCTCCTCTCGCCTAGAAGGAGAAAAAAGAAGTAAAAAACGACTAATTAACCGTAGGGGCGGGAGGCCGGGGGGATTAGGATACGCTCCCCAACCTTTGCAAGGCCGCTATTGACAACAAAGTGAATAAACAAGCCCATGAACCTTGAAGGATCTGCATCGTAGTGCAATAATTTTAAAATATTAATAAATATAAAATAAAAATTTTAAATTTCAAATATTAATATATATTAAATATTTTTTTTAAAATTATAGTAGAAGTATTACAATTCCAAAAATTGCTTAAGATTAAATTTATCAACAAATCATTAACATATAGATTATACTTTCTAGTATCAATAAAATAGTAATTTAGGATTGCAAAAATTTTCCACATATTTGAGGGTGTGTATTCTAAGGAAGTAACAATAAAATTAAAATAAATTTACGAAAAAATAAGTTAGTGAAAATTAATTCATAATTTATTAATGGGTCGAGGATTGGTTTGATACTTTCCATCTTGTTCCCACCTCATTTTTTATTATATATTTATTTATATATTATAAATTCAATTCTATATACTTAAATATATTTTTTATAATATATTTAACGTAACAAACAAAAATAAATAATATTAAAAATATTATTTTATAGGTAAAAAAATATAAATAAAATACAAATATCAATTTATAAAAAAAATTATATTTTCTAACATTATTTTTATTTAAATATATTATAGTATCTTTATATATAAAAAATTGAAAAGGATATATATATATATATATATATATATAATTACTATTATAAAAATAAAAAAAAGTGAATTTTTTAAAAACTTATCTCAAATATATTATTTTTAAATATGTGTAATCTTATCAAATTATTCTTGCAGTCATTTTCTTCACCCCCACTAACTAAAAATTTTCATTCTATGAGTATAAAATTTTTTATAAATTTTATACTCAGAGAATGAAAATTCATAATGTATGAATGAATTGAAAGCAAAGGATAATTAACACACATTTACAAGCTTTGTATTAAAAATAAAATAAAAATTCAAGAACTTCGTAGGTCCATATACTTGTGGCCCAATAATAAAGAAGAAGGGCCCACAATGTAAATAGAACAATTATATTTTAGTCCCTAAAGTTTTATGAAATAATATTTAAGAATATAATTTAATAAATCAATCCTTAAATTTTGCCAAAATAATAAACGAGTCCTTGGTTTTGAAAATTAATCACCAGTCGATTAGTCGGTTTCCACTGGAGCGCGAAAGAGAGAACCTCTCCGGTCTAAGTAGGCACTTACTGCAATATTAAATCTACAGCACATCCACAGTTGAAAATAAAAAAAAACACAGGAAAATTAGAAAGAATGGATTCGGAGGAAGGCTTGAGATAACAATTAGAGGAATTGCAAAAACAGCTAGGGAAAAAACAGAGGTTCGAGGATTCTGTCTCCAAGATCAATTCCCTCTTACAAGATCGATTTAACTCAACTTCTTTGGCAGTTCGCAATTTGGTTAGTCTTTTCCTTTCAGCTTTCGGCTCTCTTTTCTTTACAATCGTTATTTTTAAATTACTTTAATGGGAAACTGAGGATCAAATTTCCATGTTCTAGGGTGTTTCTTAGGCCATCTAGAGGTTGAATACTACTATTATTGTATGAAATAGGAGAGCATTTGGTCAATTCAGTTATGAGCTTTATATTTTTTTTTCTTAAGATCCCACTTATTAGAAATTTAAAATCCAACCTTCATTGTGGCTGATCGTTGTTTAACATCCATCTTTATTTTTTTATGATGGTTGTTTTTCAATTGCTTTAACGGGAAACTCCGAGGATCAGATTTCAATGTTTTATGGTGATTCTTAGGCCATCTAGAGGTTGAATACTACTACTATTGCCTGAAATAGTAGAAAATTTGGTCAGTTTAGTCATGAATTTGATGTTTATTCTTCAGCAGTTCCCATTTATTAGAAATTTAAAATACAACCTTCATTTTGTCGGTGCTTGTTGTTTAATTGGTGTAAGCTGACTGGGTTTGAATCCCTCTCGCAGGAGAGTTGGGTTGGGCTGTGGGTTTGTTGTCAGAAAATGTTTTAGAAAATCTGATGGTTAAATAATATTTAACTTAAGAAGATGTCTTTCTATGATTATGTTGATTAAGTGTCCAGTTGTATAGTTTGAATAATGCATTTATCTGATGATGGCAGTTCTATTCTGTTGTATGCCAAGTTGTAACTATTTTAAAGACTAGATATACGGCACCAGGTTTCTGGCTAGCTGGGCTACGGCTTTTTGAGCAGGCTGAGTGCCTTGTTTCTATTCCATCTCAGAAACAGCACTTGAAGAGTTGTATTAAACAAGCCTAGGAACATCTTCATGAAATTGATATGCACCTGACATTTCTCAATCTACCAACAATCCATCGAATAGAGGTTTAATTTTCTTAACTTTTTATATTTTTGATTATAAATAATTAACGATTTACCAGTTTATTTTTATTTTTGATTCAGGATATCTTTTTGAGGGGCATCTGACAGTGGATCCTGAACCCCCACAGCCCCAGTGGCTTGTGCAATCGAATTTAATGAGTGCAGTTGCTTTGCTAATGACTGCCGAATCTTCTCGTGGTCTGCAGGAGATCAATAACAATTCAGAAACTACAGCAAAACTATTTCAAGAGTTGATGAATAACCTTGATGATGTTATACCAGATGATGTTATACCAGAGGTACTCTTTAGTTGCTTTTTTTATGGTTTCCTTGAATCAGGTTAATTTGATGAATGTGTGTGCTGCTGAAAATTGTATTGAAGTACATTGTTGCTAACCCAGAGGCTTTTCTCATTCATTATATTATTTATGCATACTTATTTTGTAGTTGTATTTTGTTTTCTGAAAGATTATAAACATCATAAGATTAATTAAATATTCAATTGGATATAGACATTAGGAAAAAGGATGGGGTTAGTGCGTGATAATTTTACATTGCTTTCGTTATCTATAGGATGGACCAAATGACACTTTAATTATTTATTCAGTTTAGCTTTCATATGTAGCGATATTTTTTAAATTTGTATTGCTTGCTACAAACAGATGAACAGAAAATGTTGTTACAGGGAGAAAAGCTTGAGTCTTTTGTATTTAATAGTTTCTTTATGCATGTTTTATCTTGAATTAAATTGTGTTTAGTTTTTGATATATTGTTCTAGTTAAAGAAAAGACACAAGTCTTTATGCTGTACGGATAGACAAGTGTTTATGTTCCAGTAGCCATCTTGATTTTTGGATGTTGTGTTTTAGGATTGTTTGTTTAGTAATAGTCTTAATTATGATATCATCAATGAGAAAGATGTTTGGTTCTAAATCCAAAGAGTCCCCTGGGACAATGGGATCAAGGGAAATTATGTCAAAAATTAGTAACTTTAGTCATTATATTTCCAAGGATTGATTGTCCTCATATTTCACCCAATAACATTTATGAAATAGGTATATTTGATTTTAGAATAGCTTACTCCATTAAAGAACATAAAGAAATTTTATCTTTACAAAATGAATTTGAAGAGGTTAGACTTCTTAATTCAATAGTTTTAAACAAATATAAAGAAAAATGATTTAATTATATTTATTTTAGATTAGTTCATATAGCTATTAAGCCTTTATCCATAATAAGATTAGATTCCCTAGTATTAATGCTTCTTAGAGATAAAACATTGCTCAAATTTGAAGATTTATTATTAGGTGTAGTAAAATCTAATTTATGCAATGGTACATTTTATTTCAATTGTGTTCTAAACTTTCAAGTTAGCTTGCATAATCCACAATTTTAGATACTTTAGTTTTAAATATACATTTACTAGAAGTTAAATTTCAACAACATAGACGTGGATATTTATTGCTTTATAAAGTCTATTTCAAACATATTACTTCAGAATTCAACCCTAGTGTTTATTATAGAATATTAAAGAAGAAACTATTATATTAACTACTCAAACAGAAAAGGATGATACTCTAACTTCATCCTATACTCCAAAATTATTATAATGGAATTAAATTATAATCCAAGATATATGGAAAATCAATAGTTCTTAATCTTCTAGAAATTTAGTTTAAAAAGAAATATTTTAGGTTTTACAAACCTTAGAAGGCAAAGTCTTATTAAGATTTAATTCATTAAGAATAGATAGACTATTAACTAGTTATTATGATATTCAAACTGCTAGATCATTATTTTCTCAGCCAAGTAGTTTAAAATATTTTAAAATACCTTCTGTCAAATTAAAAGAAGTAGATTTGACAAGTAGGATAAATTATAGTACACTAGTAGCTGAACCCGTAATAAATCAAACACCAAATTCTTCAACCTTATTAGATTTTCAATCTATTAATATAATTAATAAAGATAATTTTGAATAGATGAACTATTTTTAAGAAAAGATTTATATTCAGAAGAAAATAGGGAACAAAGAGATTGATATTTTTTAACATTTACTCAAAAAGAAATAGAAGATATTAAGATAGAATGGTATGATAAAATGAATAGATGAAGAATTACAATTCCTTTCTTTATTTGATTTGAAACTTATGCATCTAAAAAAAATATGGAATCTTCTCATAAAAACCCCAGTATTAATGTTCAAACTAGTCAACTTAGAAAATAGGATATTAAGTATCATGGTATTATTCAATCTGTATATCCACCTTTAGAAACTATTGAGTTAAAAATTTTATATAGTGATATACATGTTTTATCATTCAAAATAGCTGATAATAGATCAAATACAGATCATTTAAATTTAGGTGATATTAAAAAGGTTTATGAACAAAATAATTATCAAAGTCAAATATTACATCCTATTTCAAAACAAGTAAGCCAAATAGAAGATAAAATAGAAAATATAAAAATTACTTAACCTAGTCAATTTCCATCAAATATTTCACCACCCTTATTTAAGCCTTATACTTTGCCCCCCAAAGAAGAAGAGATAGTTAAATTTTCTAAATCAAAATTATTAGATCAAATTAATAAAAAATTAGCAATGTTACCAGGTACAAGTTTTGTAAATACTATAGATTAAAATGATAATATAGTCTCAGATACTCAAACTAATGATAATAACATTGATCCTAATAAAATAGAAAAAATACAAAGAAGAATTAGACAAACTGTTAGTTGAAAAAATGTCCTTACTAGGAATAATTATTTTAGACCTACTTTACTAGATATTCACTATGAAGAATGTCCAAAATATGTAGTGGAATGTACACAGAAGATGTTATTTATGAATGAAATATAGATGGTAGAAGTGAATATGAAATTGTGAATTTACTCTAAGAAATAGGAATAGTCGCTTATGCTTATACATAAAGCAACAGATTAACATACAGCAAAATTAACAGTAGCAAGATTTACTAGATCCTTTAGGTATTGGTAGGACAGTAGTTTAGGTATAGTTAATCAACAAAACATACTTAATTATACTGAAAAAGTTAAAACAGATGATGAAAATGGCGAAGAAACTATACGTGAAAGACAAAATGCTATAGAAGTTTTTATCCACACAATAGGAATGAATTTTATAGGAAATCCTTAGGAATAATTATAAAGTTTAAAAATTATTTTATCGAATTTTCGATATCCAATTTTAGGAGATTTTAGATGATATAAAGATGTATTCATTACTTATATATTTTAAAGACAAGACTGCAATGCGTCTTTCTGGAAAGAGAGATTTGTTGTAGGATCACCAAAATTCTTTGCTAATAGGATATTCAAAAAAATTTTCAAATTTACTGGGAGAGAAGCAATCCCTTGGGATAATATAGCATATAGTCAACTTTTACTTTTATTAAAAAAGAAGGATTAATATTATACCAAGAATATATAAAAAAAAGTAATAAAGTACAATTTTATTCAAATGGTAGAAAATTTTTGTACTCAATGTGGATATGAAAACATTAGGCCACTATCTTATAAAGAGAAATATAAGTCCAAAACTATTTCATATTATACAAAACCTAGAAAACAAAAAGTCCAATTTAAAGAATCCTCTTATAGAAAAAATAGAAAGCCTAATAAGAATGCTTAATTTAGACTCAAATATAATAAGAAAAAAAGGTTTAGCTTGTTGGACTTATAAATACTTGGTCATACTTCAAAAACATATAGAATGAAAAATAGGATAAATGAATTATTTCAAGATTAAGAAGAACTTAGAAATAAACTTACTTAATTATTATTTAGTGAATAATCTAATACAGAAGAATTTAGTTAAGATGAATTTATTATAGAAATACAATAATCTAGTGATAATAGATTATCCGATAATAGTTAAGAATCAAGTTATTCAGGTGATATTTGTGTTTGTAAAAATGTAAGTGTTATTACTAAAAGTAATCAAGAATAACAATTCTTATTAGATATAATAAGATAAAATAGAAGATCTAAATATTAAACGAGAATATTTATTAAGATCAAGAGACATAATTACTCAAGAACAACATGTTAGTAATTCAGAACCCTTTAGTCTAAATAAAATATTTGAAAAATATCCTACTTAAAGTTTATTTAAACAAGTTATTATAGGAGAATTACAAGAAGAAATCAAGTTTCTTAAAAAATAGATTGAGGAACTTAGTTAAAAAGTTTAAGAATAACAATTACAACAATTACATATTTATCTTAGAATAGATTTATTAGAGAATAATAATTTAAAAGAAAAAAAATATTATTCAAGAACAAGATCTAATCCCACAAGTTCAGGGATTAGTCGACAAGAGTCAAATAAAGATTATATTCAATTAATAGAATTTTTTTATTTAAAAATAGTATATTAAAATATATTTGTATATGGGAAAAAGTTTTTACTTAGATGCAATAGTATTAGTAGACTCAAGAGCTGATTTAAATTATACTAGAAAAGGTTTAATTCCAACACATTATTACAAAAAAACTTATGAAAGATAAATAGTGCAAATGGATCTAGTTTGAATGTTAGGTATAAATTATCTAAAGCTCAAATTTATAATGAAAATTATTATTTTAAAAATAGTTTTATTTTAGTAAAAAAATTTAATCAGAACATCATATTAAGTACACCTTTTCTTACTCAAATGTATCCCTTTTAAAATAGATAAGATAGAAATTTATACAAATTATGTTAAATACTCAAATAACTTTTGAATTCATATCCCCTGTCAATAGTAAAGAAATATTATTACTTCAGGAAAATACTATTAGTCAACAAATTAATCTCATAAAAAACAAAGAATATCAAATTTACTTTTTACAAAAGAAAATTAATTATCAAATGGTAGAAAAACAGTTAGAGAATCTTATTATTAGAGAGAGAATAGGGAAAATCTAGCAAACTTTTCAAAAAAAATTTATTCAGATTTATCTATACATTTTGGGATAGAAAAAGACACATAATAAATCTACCTTATGAAAAAGACTTTAATGAGAGAAAGATTTTAACTAAAGTTAGAATTCAAATGAATATTAGAATATTATAAAAAAAAAAATCCAAGACTTACTCAATAAGAAATTGATTAAAAAAATTGAGTCATCTTAGAGTTGTTCTGCTTTTTATATCAATAAAAATTCAAAAATAAAAAAAGGAGTCTCTAGATTAGTGATTAATTATAAACTATTAAATGCTACATTACAATGGATTAGGTATCCAATTCCCAATAAAATTATTTTATTCAAATGACTTTATGATTCAATAATATTTTCAAAATTCGATATGAAAATTGGATTTTGGCGTGTACAAATAGCAGAAGAGGATGGATATAAGACAACCTTTACAGTGCCCTTTGATTGTTATGAATGGAATGTAATGTCATTTGGTTTTAACAATGCCATTTCAGAATTTCAAAACATTATGAATGATATATTTACTTTATATACAGAATTTTCAATAGTTTATATAAATGATGTATTAATATTTTTAAAGTCATTAGATCAACATTTTAAACATTTACATATTTTTCTTAGTATAGTTAAGAAAAATGAATTAGTTGTGTCTGCTAGTAAAATGGAATTATTTTAAATTAAGATTAGATTTTTAGATTATGATATTTATCAAAATACTATTAAACCTATAGATAGGTCAATAGGGTTTGTTTTTAAGTTTTCAGACGAGATTAAGGAGAAAACTTAATTACAAAGATTTTTATGATCACCTAATTATGTAACAGAATTCTTTCCAAACCTTAGGTAGTTGTATGAACGATCCACCTAATTAGAATAATGAACATACTAAAATAGTTAGATTATTGAAACAAAAAATTAAAGTGCTTTCTTATTTATTTATTCCATACTCAGATGCATTCATAATAGTTAAAACAGATGCCTCGTATATAGGTTATGGAAGAATATTCAAATAAAATCTAGAAAAAGTTAAGAATGAGTTTATAGTTAGATATCACTTAAGAATATGGTTTGATCCTCAAAAAAATTTTCAACAATTAAAAAAGAAATTTTATCAATTGTTTTATGTATTATGAAATTTTAAGATGATTTATTCAACAAAATTTTTTTATTACGCTGGATTGCTAATATGCAAAAGAGATTCTTAAAAAAGATATTAAAAATTTGGTTTCAAAACAAATTTTTGCGCGATGACAATCTATTTTATCTATTTTTGATTTTTAAATATAATATATAAAAAGAACAAAGAATTCTCTCCTAGATTTTCTTACAAGGGAAGAGTGAAACTTTGAGAGATTCAAATATTTTGAGAGATAGTGAAATTCAAACACTTAAAAAATATCTGATAAAAAGAGTATGAAAACTTCCAATTATGCAATGGTTATTCAAAAAGCGAAATAAGATTCTATTCAAGTACTTGATTATAGAAATATTTCAATAACTACAAATCAATATTCAATCCTAGTAGAATTTTCACTCATCTCCTATACTTAAGTTGTAAACACAAAATCTTCTACTTTAGCTAGGTCGTCTACCCAAAAATCCTCCGAACCATTTACTTAAATTTTATCTTCTATCAAAAAATCCAATTATATTATTAAACCCTAGAAATAACATATACAAATGACTTCCTATTTCAAATCTATTAACCTAAATGAACGTAAATCGTTTACTCAAAGAATTTTTCTTCCAGATTATTAGTAAATTACTAATAATCTAAATAAAAATAGAAAATTTTATGAATTTATTCTTGTTGATTCAAATTATATAGAAATTACTCATCATTTTAATCCAAACAACCATAATGAAATTGTTTACTTAATCTTTTAAAAAAAAAAAATCAAAACTTTTAGAGATTTTGGAATAATGTCTTTGTGGATAAATATTTTATTCTCTGTCTTTTTTTACTTCAAATGGTTACAATTAGATTGACTATCAAAATGTCTGGTTCAATATGTTTTACTTAAGAAGTTTTGACTACTTTAGTTTATTTAATTTTTAGATTAATGTCCTAAAACCTTAGCATTCTATTTTTCAGAATGGTGGTTTTTCTTATACTCATATTCAAAATATTATCAAATAGAATTTCTAAATTCCTTTCTTTATTACAAAACATATGCTAGTGTTCCTGATTAACCTTTTATTTCAAAAATTTATTTTTATATTGATTTCAATATTTTATGGATCCTATCATGAAGTTACATTGTTGAGCATTTTTATTTAGACTATAATTTATCTATCTAGTACGCGAATATAAACTCAAGTGATAGGATAAGTATGATGTTGATGGATGTTTTATTCCAATTATTTAATAATGACTTAAAGATGAAAAGAAATTTGAGAAGATTATTTAAGAAGTTTCACGTGAAGATAAAGTAGTAAAGACACATATTCCAGTCAAAGTTCAATTTTCTAGCTCATCAATAGATTCTATTAAGAAAAAAAATCAAAGAATAAAAAATTAAAAAATGATAAAAATACTAGTTCAGTAATTAGACAGCTCATCAGATGATGAAAATACTCAATCACTAAGTGAAGATGAAGACCCTTTTAGTGAGTCTCTATATTTGGACACATGAATTATAAAACTCAATTATTCAACTATTTCATTATAAAAGTTACTTGACAAACAATTATTCAAAGAAGATAAGATTACTTTAGTACATGGTTGACAAGGAATCTTCATCATTCAAATTTCATTATTCAATTATAATAATTGTATCTTCTATTATTGTATCCAATCATTATAAGTATAGTTAGTTCTTGTAACTCTATAAATTGGTAACAGTTTTAGAAAAATAGTAAAATAAATTTTTAGAAACATTTTTAGTTGGTAAAAATTCTTTGTTCACTATTTTGTAATCAATTTTCAAATCTTTTCAATAAAATTTTTTTTATTCAAATATTTTCTATGCCTATTTTAGAAAACAAAAAACGTATCAGATTTTTAAATATTTTAATTTAATTTACACAAAAAAATATTATAAAAGACTTTTAATTTTAAATACAAATTCAGCTCTCGTTCGAAGTTATTGCACTTTATGTACTTTATACAATAATCGTTTATTAGAAAATTTTCAAAAAATAGATAACTTAATATTTGGTTAAGTTATTTCAATTTTAAAACTAAAAATATTTTTTAAAGTTATATATTTTTGACACTTTTCCTTTTGTATCTTCGTTTTCTATCCCATTTTTTTGTGTTCAATTTGGTATCAAAACCAAATTGAACTTAGGAAAACGGGAATATAAAAAGAAAAGTGTTAAAAATATATAATTTTAGAAAATATTTTTAGTTTTGAAAATTGAAATAACTTAACTATACATTAAGTTATCTCTTTCTTGAAAAATTTGTAATAAACAATTATTGACTAAAATAAATAGGGTGTAATAAGTTCAAACAATTAATGGATTTATATTTAAAATTAAAAGTCTTTCGTAATATGTTGCTATTTCTGTATAATGTTGAATTAAAACATTTAAAAATCTTATATGTTTTTTGTTTTCTAAAGTAAGCATATAAAATATTTGAATAAAATTTTTTTATTGAAAAGATTTAAAAATTGATTACAAAATAGTCAGTAGATAATTTTTACAATTGAAAATATTTCTAAAAATTCACTTTACTGTTTTCTAAGAACTGTTACATATTTATAGAGTTATAAGAATTAACTATGTTTACAATGATTGAATACAATTATGAAAGATATAATTATTACAATTGAATAATGAAATTTGAATGATGAAGATTCTTTATCAACTATGTGTACCGAAAATAATCTTGTCTTCTTTGAATAATTATTTATCAAGCAACCTTTATAATAGAGTAGTTGAATGATTGAGCTTCATAAGTGATATGAGACTTAGGATAAAGGTCTACCAAAAGGGTCTTCATCTTCATTTGATGGCTGAGTATTGTCATCATCTGATGAGTTGTTTAATTGTTGAGCTAGTATTTTAATAATTCCTTTTAATTTATATTTTAATTTTTTTCTTACTAGAATCTACTGATGAGTTGGAAGATTGAACTTTGGTTAGAGTAGATGAAAAACAAGGATACAAAAGGAAAATTGTCAAAAATATATAACTTTAGAAAATATTTTTAGTTTGGAAATTGAAATAACTTAACTAAGCTTTAAGTTATCTCTTTCTTGAAGAATTTTTAATAAACAATTATTGTATACAGTAAATAGGGTGTAATAAGTTCGAACAAGTGCTGGATTTGTATTTAAAATTAAAAGTCTTTAGTAATGTGTTGCTCTTTCTATGTAATGTTGCATTAAAACATTTAAAAATCTGATACGTTTTTTGTTTTCTAAATTAGGTATAGAAAATATTTGAATAATTTTTTTAATTGAAAAGATTTGAAAATTAATTACAAAATATTGAGTAGAGAATTTTTACAATTGAAAATATTTTTAAAAATTCACTCTATCGTTTTTCTTGTACTGTTATCTATTTATGGGGTTATAAGAACTAACTATGCTTATGATGATTGAATACAATAATGGAAGATAAAATTATTACAATTAAATAATAAAATTTGAATGATGACGATTCCTTATTGACCATGTGCACCGAAAGTAATCTTATCTTCTTTAAATAATTGTTTGCCAAGTAGTCTTTATAATAGAGTAGTTGAATGATTGAATTTATAAGGTCCTAGGATAGGGACACAACAAAAGGATCTTCATCTTCATGTAGTGGTTGAGTACTATCGTTATCTAATGAGCTATCTAATTGTTGAGCTAGCATTTTCATCATTTCTTTTAACTTTTTATACTTTGATTTTTTTCTTATTAGAATCTACTGATGAGTTAGAAGATTGAACTGTGGCTGTAGTTGGTATTTTTGCTATTTTATCTTTATGTGAAATTTTTTGAATAACCTTTTTGAATTTTTTTTCATTTTTAAGCCATTGTTGAATAATTGGAATGGAATACTTGCCAACATCATAGTTATACCTTCACTTGAGTTTATATTTGCGTAATAGAGATAAATTACAATCTAGATAAAAAGGTTCAACAGTATAACTCCATGATAAGATCCATGGAATCTGGAATAAGAAGTTAATTAGGAATATTGACATATTTTTTGTAATAAAGAAAGGAATTTGAAATTTCTATTGGATAATATTTTAAATCTGGACCTAAGAAAAGCCATCATTCTGAACATCAAGATGATAAGATTTTAGGGTATTGATCTGAAAATTGAATAAATCAAGAGTGGTCAATAGTTCTCAAGTAAAATATATTGAACTAGATATTTTGATAATTAATATAATTGTAATTATTTGGCGTTAATGAAACATTTGTCTATAAGACATTTCTAAGGATTTTAATTTTTTTGATTTTACGTGTTGAATAAGCAATTTTATTATGGTTATTTAGATTAAAATGATGAATAATTTTTACAGAATTTGAATCAATTAGAATGAATTCATAAAATTTTCTATTTTTATTTGGATTATCAATAATATACTGACAATTCAAAAGAATTTTTTTTTGAGTAAACTGTTTAAGTTCATTTAGATTAATAGGATTGAAATAGGAAGTTATTTGTATATGTTATTTCTGGGGTTTTGTAATATAATTAGATTTTTTGGTAGAAAATGAAATTTGAGTCCAGCTAATAGATAACGGATATTTGCTTGCTTAGTGCTTACTGGCAATGTGCATTGACTCACTCGAAGTGTGAGAAGATGATAGAGATTTTTGATTACTGGTCGGATAGGAGATGGAAATGAAGAAGGAGATGTTGAGTTGATTAAAGATAGTTCGGATCGTTTTTGGGTAGACTACCCAGTTAGAAGATTTTGTGTTTATGATTTGAGTTTATTGGATGGGTGAAATTCTGCTAGGACTGAATATTGATTTGTAACTATTGAAATATTTCGATAACCATGGATTTAAATAGAAGCTTATTTAATTTTTAGAGTAATTTAAAAAGAAGCTTATTTAATTTTTAGAGTAACTATTACATAATTGGATGTTGTTATATTCTTTTATCAGATATTTTTGAATTGTTTGAATTTCACCATCTCTGAAATTCTTTTTATCAGATATTTTTGAATTGTTTGAATTTCACTCTCTCAAAGTGTTAAATATCTTAAAACTTCATTCTTTCTTTGTAAGAATTCCCTTGTAAGAAAAGCTGGGAGGAGTTCTCTGCTTCTTTTTTATATTCTATTTGAAAATAAAAAATAGACAAAATAGCTTGTTATCATGCAAAAATTTATTTGAAATTAAAATTTTAATATATTTTTGAAGAATGGCTTTTACAAATTTATAGTCTATGTGTAATAAAAGCTTTTTGTTGAATAAATTATTTTGAAATTTCATAATACATAAAATAATTGATAAATTTTTTTTAATAGTTGAATATTTTTTTTGAGGATCGAGTCATATTCCTGAGTGATATCTAAATTACAGACTCATTCTTAACTCCTTCTAATCTTTGTTTGAATATTTCTCTATAACCTATGTTTGAAGCAGCTGTCTCATCTATCGTGAATGTATCGAGAAGTGGAATAATTAAATAAAGAAGCACTTTAATTTTTTGTTTTAATAATTTAATAATTTAACTATTTTGGTATGTTCATCATTTTAACTAGGTGGATTCTTCTATAATTTTTTGTATAAAGGTTCATATCACTATTTAAGGTTTGGAAAAAACTCTTTTACATAATTAAGTGATCTTAATAATTTAACTATTTTGGTATGTTCATCATTTTAATTAAGTGGATTCTTCTATAATTTTTTGTATAAAGGTTCATATAACTGTTTAAGGTTTGGAAAAAACTCTTTTACATAATGAAGTGATATTAAAAATCTTTATAATTAAGTTTTCTCTTTAATCTTGTCTGAAAACTTATAAGCAAATTCTATTGTTTTGTCTATGGACTTAATAGTATTTTGATAACATTTAACATTTTGATAAATGTTATGATCTAAAAATCTAATCTTGGTGTAAAATAATTTCATTTTATTAGTATACACAACTAATCCATGTCTTTTTACTATACTAAAAAAAATATTTAAATATTTAAAATATTGATCTATTGATTTTGAAGATATTAATATATATATATATATAAACTATTGAAAATTCTATATATGGAATAAATGTATCATTCGTAATGTTTTGAAATTTTGAATAGCTATTTTTAAGGTTAAATAGCATTATATTCCATTTATAATGGTCAAATAGTAGTATAAAGATTGTTTTTTATATATCATTTGTCATTTATACTTATTAAAATCCTCTTTTTATATCGAATTTTGAAAATATTATTGAATCATAAAGTTTTTTGAGTAAATTCTTTTTTATTGGGAATTGGGTACCTAATTCATTTAATACATCATTTAATGATTTAATACATCATTTAATGATTTATAATTAATCACTAATCTAGGTACTCCTCTTTTTATTTCTGAATTTTTATTAACATAAAAAGCGGAACAATTATAAGGTGACTTGGATTTTTTAATCAATTTTTTATTAAGTCTTGAATTTTCTTTTTACAATATTCTAATAACTCATGATTCATTTGAATAAATTTAACTTTATTTAAAATCTTTTTGTCATTAAATTCTTTTTTTATAAGGTAGGTTTACTATCTGTCTTTTTTTTATATCAAAATACATAGGTAAATCTAAACAAATTTCTTTTTAAAAAGTTTGTTAGATTTTTCTTGTTCTCTCTTTAATGATAGAATTCTCTAATTGTTTTTCTACCTTTTGATAATTAATTTTCTTTTGTAAAAGTTGAATGTGATATTTTTGTTTTTTATGAAATTGATTTATTAATTAATAGTATTTTTTTGAAGTAATGATATTTCTTTATTATTGATAAGAGATATGAATTCAAAAGTTATTTGAATATTTAACATGTTTGTCTGGATTCCTATTTTATTTATTTTAAAGGGATATACTTGACTAAGGAAAAGTGTATCTAATATGATGTTTTGATTGATATTTTTGACTAAAATAAAACTATTCTTAAAACGATAATTTTGACTACAAATTTGAGTTTTGGATAATTTATATTTAATATTCAAACTATTTAATTTTTCATAAATTTTTTCATAATATTATGTTGGAATTAAACCTTATCTAATACAATTTAAATAAGCTCCTGAGTTTACTAATACTACTGTGTCTAAGTGAAAACTTTTTCTTATATGCAAAGATATTTTAATATATCATTTTTGAAAATTTATTTTTTCTATTAATTGAATATAATCTTTATTTAACTTTTGTGGACTAATCTCTTGCACTTGTAGGATTAGATCTTATTCTTGAATAATGTTTTTCCCTTTTGAATTATTATTTTCTAATAAATTTATTCTAAGATTGGTATGTAATTGTTGTTCTTGAATTTTTTGAGTAAATTTCTTAATCTATTTTTAAGAAATTTAATTTCTTCTTGTAATTCTCCTGTAGTAACTTATTTAAATAAATTTTAAGTAGGATATTTTTTAAATATTTTTTTAGACTAAAGGGTTCTGTATTATTAGTATGTTGTTCTAGAGTAATTATGTCTTTTAATCTTAATAAATATTCTCATTTAATATCTGAGTCTTCTTTTTTATTTATTATATTTAATAAGAATTGTTTATCTTGATTATTTTTAGTAATAACACTTATATTTTTACAAGCACAAATATCATTTCTTGAATAAACTCTTCTGAATTAAATTCTTTTGTATTAGATTCTTCACTAATTAATAATTAAGTTTTTAAAGTTCTTCTTGGTTTTGAAATAATTCATTAATCTATTTTTCATTCTACAAGTTTTTAAAGTATGATCAAGCTTTTTATAAATCCAACAAATTAAATCTTTTTTCTTATTATATTCGGACCAATATTGAGTATTCTTATTGGACTTGTTATTTTTCTTATAATAGGGTTCATTAAATTGGGTTTTTTGTTTTCTAGGCTTTGTATAATGTGAAATAGTTTTAGGTTTATATTTCTTTTTATAAGATGGTAAAACATATTCTATTGAGTATAGAAATTTCCTACAGTTTGACTAAAATTGAACTTATTAGTTTATTTCTTTTCTTTATATTCTTGACATAATATTAATCCTTCTTTCTTAATAAAAACAAAAAGTTGACCATAAGTTATATTATCCTAAGGGATTGCTCCTATCTTGGAAAATTTGAATTTTTTTTTTGAATATCCTATTAGTAAAAAATTTAGTAATCCTGCAACAAATCTCTCTTTCTAGAAAGACATATTGTAGTCTTATCTTTAAAATATACGAGTAATGAATATATCTTTATACCATCTAAAATCTCTTAAGATTGAACATCTAAGATTGGATAAAATAATTTTTGAACTTTATAATTCTTCCTAAGGATTTCCTATAAAATTCATTCCTATTGTATGGAGAAGAACTTTTATAGTATTTTGTCTTTTATGTATAGTTTCTTAGTCATTTTTATCCTCTATTTTAATTTTTTCAATATGACTAAGTATATTTTGTTGATTAACTATACCTAAATTATTGTTTCACCAATACCTAAGGAATCTAGTAAATCCTACTACTATTAATTTTGCTGCATGTGGATCTATTGCTTTATGTGATTTATAAGCACAAGCGAACATTCCTATTTCTTGGAGTAAATTTATAATTTCATATTTACTTCTACCATCTATATTCCATTTATAAGTAGCATCTCTTGTATACATTTCATTAACATATTTGGGACGTTCTTCATATTAAATATCTGATGGAGTAGATCTAGAATAATAGTTTCTAGTAGGGATATTTTTTTCAACTAACATCTTGTCTAGTTCTTCTTTATATTCTTTCTATTTTACTAGGATCAATGTCACTATCATTAGTTTGAGTATTTAATACTATATTATCATTTTGATTTATAATATTTACATTCCTTGAGCTTGGTAATGTTACTAATCTTTTATTAATTTGGTCTAATAATTTTGACTTTGAAAGTTTATTTATCTCTTCTTCATTTTTGGGGTAAATTATAAAGTTTAAATAAAGGTGGTTAAACACTTGATGAAAATTGACTAGGTTAAGTAATTTTTATATTTTTTATTTTATCTTCTATTTGACTTATTTGTTTTGAAATAGTTATAATATTTGATTTTGATAATTATTTTATTCATAAACCTTTTTAATATCACTTAAATTTGAATGACATGTATTTGGTCTATTGTCAGTTATTTTGAATGGTGAAGCATGTATATCACTATCTAAAATTTTTAACTTAATAGTTTATAAGCATGGATGTACAAATTAAATAATACTATGATTTTTAGTATACTATTTTCTAAATTGATTAGTTTGAACATTAATATTGGGCTTTTTCACAAGGATTTTCTATATTTTTTCTAGGTACATAAGTTTCAAACCAAATAAAAAAAGGAATTATAATTCTTAATCTATTTATTTCACCATACCATTCTGTCCTAATATCTTCTATTTCTTTTTGAGTAAATGTTGAAAAATACTAATCTCTTTGTTCCTTATTTTCTCTTGAATATAAATCCTTTGTTAAAAATGATTTATCTATTTTAAAATTATCTTTGCTAATTACATTAATAGATTGAAAATTTGATAAGATTGGAGAATTTGGTATTTGATCTATTATGTTCGGCTATTGGTGTATTATAATTAATCCTACTTGTTGAATCTATTTCTTTTAATTTGATTGATGGCTCTAAAATATTTGGAACTATTTGATTGAAAAATGATGATCTAACAGTTTGAATATTAGAATAATTAGTTAACGGTTTATTTATTCTTAATGAATTAAATCTTAATAAAGCTTTTTTATCTATTTATTCTTAATGAATTAAATCTTAATAAGGATTTTTCTTCAAAGATTTCTAAAACCTGAGATATTTCTTTTTAAACTAAATTTTTAGGAGGTTGATGATTATTGATTTTTTACATATCTAGTATTATAATTTCATTCTATTGTAATAATTTGGAATATAGGATGAAGTTGGAGTATCATCCTTTTCTATTTGAATAGTTAATATAGTGGTTTTTCTTTTAGCATCTTGTAATAAACACTTAGGGTTGAATTTTGAAGCAGTATGTTTAAAATAGACTTTATAGAGCAATAAATATCCATTTCTATATTATTGAAATTAAACTTTCAATAAATGTATATTTAAAACTATAGTATCTAAAATTGTTAGTTTATGCAAACTAACTTGAAAGTTTGAAGCACAATAAACTATACTATTGCATAAATTAGATTGTACTACATCTAATAATGAATATTCAAATTTAAGTAATGTTTTGTCTTTAAGAAGTATTAATAGAAGATAATTTAGTCCTATTCTAGATAAAGGCTTAATAGTTATTTGAATTAATCTAAAATAAATATTATCGAATTCTTTTTCTTTATATTTGTATTGAATTAAAAAATTTAACCTCTTAAAATTTATTTTGTAAAGGTAAAGTTTCTTCATGCTCTTTAATGGATTAAGTTGTTCTAAAATCAAATGTACCTATTTCATAAATGTTATTAGATAAAAAACAGGTATACAAAAGGAAAAGTGTCCAAAATATTTTTAGAAAATAATTTTAGTTTTGGAAATTGAAATAATTTAACTAAGCATTAAGTTATCTCTTTCTTGAAAAATTTCTAATAAACGATTGTTATATAAAGTAAATAGGGTGTAATAAGTTCGAATGAGTGCTAGATTTATATTTAAAATTGAAAGTCTTTTGTAACATGTTACTCTTTTTGTGAATGTTGAATTAAAACATTTAAAAATTTGATACATTTTTTGTTTTTTAAAATGGGCGTAGAAAATATTTGAACAAATTTTTTTTTATTGAAAAGATTTGAAAATTGATTATAAAATAGTTAGCAGAGAATTTTTACAACTAAAAATGTTTTGAAAATTCACTCTGCCTGTTTTCCTAAAACTATTACTTATTTATGGGATTACAAGAACCAACTATGCTTATAATGAATCATAGGATACACCAAATGGTGGGGCTAGTGCGAGATAATTTTACATTGCTTTCATTATCTATAGGATAGATCAAATGACACTTTAATTATTTATTCTGTTTAGCTTTCATATATAGCGATATTTATTGAGTTTGTATTGCTTGCTACAAACAGATGAACAGAAAATGTTAATTAATGGATGTGCCGCAAGAAGAGTTAAATTTGATTAGGTTGTTACAGAGAGAAAAGCTTGAATCTTTCGTATTTTGATAGTTTCTTTATACTTGTTTTATCTTGAATTAAATTGTGTTTAGTTTTTGATATATTGTTCTAGTTAAAGAAAAGACACAAGTCTTTATGTTGATTAGTCAAATATTTATCGATGAAGATATTGGAGAATGATGGTGCACCCCCAAGAGCTCCACCTGCCAGTAAAGAAGTTGTTGCGAAGCTTCCTGTCATTACTCTTACCGAAGAAATTCTGGGCAGGTTAGGACATGATGCAGAGTGTGCAATCTGCAAGGAGAACGTCGTTGTGGGTGACAAAATGCAAGAGTTGCCGTGCAAGCACACATTCCATCCATCCTGTCTAAAACCATGGTTGTAATATTCCTTGTGTTTGGCTCACTGGTGAATGTATCAAGGAAATTCGTAGTTGTTTTGCTCCCATTGTGATACAACCAGTCTTGGCAAGGAGTTTCAACGCCACAATACACGACAAGACAAGCTACACATGCCTAATGGTCCAATTATAAGGCAGCAAGTTTCAAAGGTTAAACAAGTAATACAAACTTTTGTTAAAAGTCAAATACTTGAAGAGGCTGAAACATCTATAGAGGAACACGAAGGCATGCCCAAGCTTGTAATTTTATTAGAGGAGGCGTATGAAGGGGCTAGTACTTAGCCAATCTGGAAGATAAGCCCAATACTTTTCTTTGGGAAGTGTTTTGTAATAAATTAGGCTTATGATTTTCTATCTTTAATTAGGCCCAAGA
>JAVXUL010000016.1:8931274-8943961 GCA_035590515.1 Trichilia minutiflora | reverse complement strand
AGAGAGATAATCATACTTTAAGTGTAAAATGATAAATTTAACCCTTAATACACATACACTTTTATGTACTCATCACCCATCTTACACAAAAACGGCTCTAGCATCTTCAATGATAGTTCGACACTGGTGCAACACAACTTCACTAAGCGGGGTAGAGATGCACAAACTCAACCCCAAGGTGAACAATAAAAGCGGTGCAATTGAGTCAACTCGGTTGGTTTGGTCGAAGCCAAGGTCAGTAGTGCAACAGTGGTTCCTATTTCGCAGCTGCAGATGAAAGGGAACACTCGAAGTGCTATGAATGGTAGCAATAACAACAAGGGACAAGCATCAACGGGGCAACAGCCTCCCACATCAACACCATGCAATCCAAGAAGGAGATTCGAGCAAGGAATGCTTGAGAACCTACTCAACCAGCAGTTTACAGTAGTCACAAGTTTGCACATGGACGGTCTTAGGAGTCAACAATCTCATTGCCTGCACGCTGTGCTGTCACCTCCTTCACCAATTCAGGGGTCCCAACACTAAGGAATGAGAAAGAGCGAAGTATGCAAAGGGAGATTCATAAAGGTCAAAGAGTTAAGCAATTATCCCATCAGCCACGTTCGTATTGCTTTCACCAAGGAGCTCGCACTAGATAGTAAAGTGTCTCCGTTGTTAGGAAGTCTCTCGTGAAGAAGAGGAACTAGGAGGAGTGAAATATGCAGTGTAGGACTCGCAAAGCAATTTGAGTTCTTTGGTGAGCGAAGCACTCAGGATAACATGACGGTGCAAAGACTGCTAGGCAATATTAATTGCCACTATTAAGCTAAGAAACCTTATGGTTAACTAGTTGCAAAGGTTTGGCTGTATACCTTAGCTAAACAACCCCGATGTGCATCCAAGTAAGTTCAAAGGGTCAATCAACAACAGGGAATCATGGCATAGGTGGGGGGAGAATATCATGGACAAAAGTGTGACCGCGACAGTTGCGTTCCAGGTTTCTAAGTTTTGTGTCATTAAAATTTTAAAATTACTTTATTTAGTAAATAGATGTACTCGTGTCAATCTCCATTAAATATAAAAAATATTTTTTTAGCGCTCACTAAATTTAATAGTATTAATTATCATATAATAAATATTATTTATTTTTATTTATACTATTAATTTTATATTTTTTAATAAATACTATTATATTTATGCATTTGTATGCAATAATTTTCATAAAAATTTTATATTTTAATAGTACTCTTTAAAATTTATATTTGTAACTTATATAGTCTTACAAGTTACGTAAAAAGAAATTAATATATATTAGGCAAATTCTTGTCTTACAAAAATTATTATTATTATCATAATAATTTTGAATATCTTAAAAGTTTATTTTAAACTATACTATAAATAATAAATTTTTATAATTATTCTTATTATTGACTTATCCAGTCCCATTCTCGATTCGAGTAGAGGGATTTTCCACTATTTTCTCTCTTTCGCCCTACTAGCTATAGCCTATATACTAAACATTCTCTTCCCTCTCTCTTTCTCTCTCTCGATCCCAGAAGGAAACCAGTCATAACCAACGATGGGCAAGGCGTCGAAGTGTTTTCGCAACATTCTCGGACTGAAAAAGCACAACCATAGGCAGCACTTCTCTCGGTCTCAGCCATCTGGACTCACAACTTCAAAAGAAAAACGTCGTTGGAGCTTCGTTAAGGCTTGCTGCTTAAAGGAATCACAAAACAACACCGTTAAACTTAACTCTTTAAACGGAAACCAAGATAGAGTTGATAATAACCCATCTACAGAGCGTGAGGATCCAAATAAACACGCGATCGCGGTGGCAGCCGCGTCCGCAGCGGTGGCTGAGGCTGCCGTTGCTACGGCTCACGCAGCCGCCGCCGTTGTTAGGCTTACTAGCAGTAGTGGAAGTTGCGGTAACTATGCCGGCGTCTACGTCGTCGGTTGTGATGGAGCACGTGTTGAGTTGGCAGCTATTAAGATACAATCGGCGTTTCGTGGATATTTGGTTCGTATTTCTTAAAAACTTATCTTCATAGTTTTCAAATCATGAAACATAATAAATGCTTTGAGTAATTAGCCTTTGATTTTGATGAATTCTGTGCTTTCTGTGGCTCATAGTTGAAACGTGTTGTCCGGCGACCTACATTTCGTCTTCTGAGTCTTGTCTTTCTTCATTTCAAAAAAAACGCTTTGGGAAAATGACGTAGACTTCTGCAGTCTTGGTACTAGCCTTTGGCTGTAGAATAGAGTAACTGAACTAGCTGTGATAGGCTGAGAGCTTTTTACCCGAATCGGGCAAAACATGTCCTCAAAGTTGATTTCTATGTATGGTAAATTACTGTTTTCCTCCGAGCGATGTCGTTTTAACCGAGGGAAATATTCGCGTGTCGCAGTACAAATGCTGCTGCGAAGCGATACCAAATTGGGCATTTACATCTTAATCTTACAGAATCCAATTTTCTTACGATTTGTCGCCATCGTACACCGGTGTGAGCAATGCGCACCACCCGGAATTCGTGTGTGATTTTCATTTTCGTTGCGGTGGCATTTTCATGCAATTGCTAGCTATGGTCGTTGTAAATTTGTCATTTCTTGCCACTTACAGCGCTATTTAGGTAGTGTTAGGTAGTTAAGGAGTTAACTAATGGGAATTTGATTGGATTAGGACGTCATGTGTTGACTTGTTTGCCAATAATAACGGATTCTTAAACGAGATTATATTTGCCCGTAAATAATAAATTATCGATTGAGTATTACCAACTCCTATTTTGGACATTTGATTGGATTAATAAATGCTGGTTGGACAAAATCTGGTGCATTTGCAGAATACATTTTTATGTGAATAAAATGAAGCACACATCTTTGCAAAGAATAATTAATCTTATTCTGTGGGGTTTCATTTTAGTGAATAATAAAGCTTTTTATTAAAACATGGAGTTAAGTATGTGTGGTAGAAGAATTTAATTTTATTACTGTTACTGTATATGCAAATGTTTCGTTTGTAGATCTAGAAATATATGCATGTAATGTAACACAGTTTTTGAGGAGTGGAAGTGGAAGACCGTCGTCTAATTTTAATATCTTTTCTTTCGGTCTTCTGGGGAATCGAAGTTCGAGTAATGGGTGGGTCCAAACCAGCTGAAAGTTAGTTGTTAGAATAAGTTTCCTTAACTGCGTTTGTATACTTTTTGGAGATAATAAAGTTTGGTTAGTTGGCATTTCAATGTAGAATTATTATAACACAATAGTCAGAGGCTCGTGTATAGATAACTTTTTCCTTGATAGAGCGGCTAGGGAGACATCGTTGTCTCTTTTATGCCAAATGTCAACTTTTTATATAGCGGCTTCGGAGGATGAAGGGAGAGGGACGACCTACTTATGGCGCCTGCTATCTTTTAAATTTTCGTGTTAGTCTAACTTTCTGCTTCTATATCCGCGCCATATTCAATTTTATTTTGCAATTCTATAGGCCTTCAATGAATGAAACAATGTGGTCCTTCGTTACCTTGTCCCTTGATTGATGTGTGTCATGATAGTTGCCCCGTGATGATAATCTGATAATTGATTGCCTTTTATGCACGTTTACTTGATCTTTATTTATGGGATTTTGGTTTGCAGTAGATCGTTTAATTTAGAGTTTAACAACTACTAAATTCATTAAGGCAACGCAATATGGTTCCATTTGCTCGGTTGTAATTGTGGACTTGGTTAGTAGCTCTTATCTTCTATGGGTATTTTGAAGGCAAGGAGAGCTTTACGAGCACTGAGAGGTTTAGTAAGACTTCAGGCTCTAGTGAGAGGTCATATTGAGAGGAAGAGAACTGCAGATTGGCTTCGGCGAATGCAAGCATTACTTCGAGCCCAGGCAAGGGCTCGTGCAGGACGTGCTCAAATATCTGAATCTTCTGAATCAAGTGGCAAATCTTCTCATTTCCAACACCCTGTAAGCAAAACTCATTCTCCCTCCAATATTTGAATTATTTTAGTTGTTCATTTGGGGAGGTTTTCAAAGCAATGTCGATAATTTATGAATGTGGGCTCCTTTCTTTTGGCAGCAGTAGCCAACTTTTTTTTTCTCCCCTCTTTGCTTTAGATAACTTTCCCGTGCATGATTAAATGCCAGTGACAGTAATAGAATTTACAGAAGGTAGTTGCAATTCGTCAATGGGTCGCGTTACGCAATGAATTGCAACTCCAAAGGCAATTGTGTCGTGCATCAAGGCAAACAACTCTTATTACAGTTAATAAAAAAGAGCAGACTTTAACCAATTTTTTCACTTTAAATATTAAACCACTTTTTTATTTTTATTTTTTTTCCTTTAAAGTTAGTTTAGAATTAATAATCTGCTAGATTTTTGTCTAATAACAATAACTTGGGAAATCTAGAATCTTGTCTTGATTCATTTCTAATTTGTCCTGTAATTTTTCTGAGCTGGGCAAATGTATTGCTGGGTGCTCACAGATCATTCTTTCTCTGTTATAGCTTCATACATGTAATGTTTCCATGTTATTGACCACTTAGGCACAATTCATTTGCAGGGTCCATCAACCCCTGAAAAATTTGAACATTCTATCCGGTCAAAGAACGCCAAATGTGAAGTGTCATCGGTGCTCAAGGTGCATTTTCTTTCTTTGCCTTCACTCATTTTCTTGAGTACAATTTAAATTTCATTTCGTGACTAATGAACACATTTTAACGAATGCAGAGAAATGGATCAAAATCAAATGGTAGGCTAGTTGATGATCACGACAAAGGTCATGTAAATTGGAATTGGTCAGACCGTCCGTCCAAGGATCAAAAAGGACCTTCAACAAAGATTGACACTACAGAAGATGAGAAGGGTGACAAAATCCTTGAAATTGATACTGGGAAACCACATTTTACACCCAAACATAGAAACTTCTTTCACTTCAAAGACTCAATGACACGCCAGACTGTACCTAGTCCATCTTCATGCGAAGTTCAATCTTTTAAGCCGATCAAACTCTCTCATGAAGTTGAAGAAGGCTCTTTTTGCACTGCTGAAAACAGTCCGCAATTCTTTTCTGCATCATCGAGGGATGGTAGTTCAACGAGAGACCCCTTCAGTCCTGCCAAGAGTTACAGCTCACAAATTTGTCTAACCGGTTACCCGGACCATCCAAACTACATGGCCTACACTGAATCTTCACGAGCTAAGGTGAGATCTCTTAGTGCTCCAAAACAGAGACCACAATACGACAGATCTAGTTCAGCAAAGACGTATTCGGTTCGCGGGTCGGGCGAATCCAAATCAACTGCACAGAGGTATTCTTCTTTGCATGCAAACTTTATAAACAAAGTTTATCCAGGATCCGGTCGTCTTGACAGCTTTGCTATGCCTGTTGGGTATAGATATTGAAGGCATTCTTAAGGATTCTGTTTTTTTTCTTACAGCATGGAATCTGTTCAAGTTTTGTGGTAATCTTCCTTGTGTTTAGAGTTTCATGAGTTAATCATAGATCTGATCTAACATTTAGAATGCTACGATCATCCATTATCTAATGATATGTAACTTAGCGACTATTGTTTATTAAAGACGACTCGGTCATTCCAAACTAAGGAGAAACAGATTAGTTTGTAGTTCAATGTTTACCGTATGTAACTTTTATACGTACCAGTGATGTAGATCCTATTTGACTATGTCTCAGCCACTGCATTTCTTCATGCAAATCATAAATGCATGACTATAAATTCTATGCGTAACAGTAGAATAATATCAACCTGATGATTATATATATGGTAGTTAAATGTGTTGTAAATTGAAGGAGATTTCACAATATCAAATCCGCAATGGCATAGATATAAAACGCTTGAAGGATGCGTGCATAGAAGTAGTTTTAAGGGTATGCTTGGTATTCTTTATTTTTACCCTATTTTAAAATTAAAATTTTAAAAATGAAGAAATTATGTATTAAGAAAACATTTTTTAAGAATAATGCACACTTTTGTTTTGATTATTTAAAATTAAAACAAACGTCTATAGAAATGATTTTAAGGGTATGCTTGGTATTCTTTATTTTTACCCTATTTTAAAATTAAAATAAAAAATATTTAAGAAAATATGTATTAATAAAATATTTTTTAAGAACAATGCACACATTTGTTTTGACTATGTTACATACACGAGGATAAAGAAAATTATTTTCGTCCGTGCAAAAAGTCATAATTAATCAAGTTCCTTTGTGATTCGCATCATATACGTGGACAAATTTCTTTGATCCTTGTCATCATGTTGAAAGTTCATTAAGTTAATATATGCAAAAATATTTAAGTCTATTATGCTTGTTTGATGTCAAGGATTTATTAACGAACTTGATAAACTTAACTTAGGATTAGGATTTGACCCATTCTTTTATCTTGGATTTAATGAAAAAACCTTTAAATCTATGAAACCTTCTCAATTTGCACCACTAAATGCATAAGGAACGCCTTAGCCAAAAACTTAAAGGAAGCCTGATTTCAATTTTTGATCTTATCCGAAACTTAAAAACTTAACGATTAGGCAAGATATTTGAGTATGTATACTTGATTATTTTACAATAATCAAATTTTATAAGAATATTTTAAATAAATATTTTAATTTAAATTTAATCTTTTTACTTATAAATAAGTTTTTTTGATAATCTATATTATTAATAAATCATATAACTTATATTATATTACGCGAAAGGATATATATTCAACTTCTTTAACATTTTAAGATTTATAAATATATTTATTATATATATATTATAACACTCATATTTGTACTTCAAGAGTATATTTGTAATTTTATCATATTTTTTATTCATGTTTTTGTATTTATCGAGCATATCGGTAGTTAGTCAGCCTGATTTTGGATATATTTGATAATTATGTTGACTAGAAAGAGTTTATGTGAGTGCATATTGGGACTCCGTTGGTGATTTTTAATTTCAGAAGGAACTTAAGTGAAAAAATCCATTTTTGTCAAGTTCGGTCGATCGAATGGCTTGATTCGTTCGACCAAATGAGAGATTCATTCGACTGAAGTGTTGATTCGTTCGGTCGAACATCGTTTCGTTCGACCGACAATTTGGAAGCTCTCTGATTTCTATAGATACTGAAGGATTTATTCGAACGAACTGTTATTCGTTCTACCGAAGAGGGTGATTTGATCGAACGAATTCATTCGATCGAATCAGCATGAAATGACCGAAATTGCCCTCTTCTGAAAACTTCTCCTTAAGAAAACTTAAGGGTAAAATAATAATTTTGCCCTTTTTATATAAATAGGGGTCAGGGGTTGAATTTTTCACCCTTCTTCTCCTTTTTCTTCTTTCTCTACCTTTCTCTTCCTCCCTCACGTTCTCCCCCTTATTTATTTCAGCTCTTACCTGAATTTTTATCTAAATTTCGATTTCTCTTCGCAAACGAGTCACATTCTACGCGTCTATCATGCTAGGAGCATCAATTTGGTGATAAAGGTGCGATTTCGCGGAAGGGCACCTAGGGTTTCGAGAGAAAAATTTGGGATTTTTCGAGTTAGAGGCGAAATCGGAGCAAACCAACCACACCACGAGGTTCGTAACTTCAATTCTAACTTGTTTGTACCTTTATTTCGTAATTTTACACATTTTTATTCGTATGAGTTTTGTATCGATTTCCTTAGATTTATCGCTCGTATTTTAGTTTTAAAGTGCAATGTGGGTTGTAGAGGAGTCGTAGAAATCATAGGAAGTTAGAAATATGATTTCAGAGATTTTAGGTAAACATGAACAGTAACTCCGATTACTGTTCCAGCGGATACATGGGACCCACAAGTCAGAATCACATGTGTTAGTCGTAATGAATTATTTTAGCCGTAATGTGAGTCTGTGTTGATATTAATTAAGTAATTAGAAGTTTAACGAGGATTTTAGACGATTACGCGTAACGGTTCGACGTTAGAAGTTTGGGGTTAGCATGCATTGCACATATTTGAATCCCATTCGTGTTTTACAATGTATATTGATAATATTTTATGTGTGTCATTAGGCGATGGTTTGAGGTCGATGTATTCGTGTGGTTCGCCGAGAAACGAGGAAAACTAGAGAGTGTACACCCTCTCTGAGTTGTGAGTGGACTCTTTTTGGTTTTGCTAATTTATTTGAATCTTGTTTTATAGATACTTGATGAAATGTGAAAATAATATATATGTTTTTATTTAATAAGAATTGTTATATGGTTTTATATTGATTCCAAAATGATTTGATTTATATATATGTTTTTATACGATGATATGGCCAGCAGGCCAGAATTTTATTAGTTTGATTATATTGATGCGGCCTATAAGCCATGTTTTAAATTGCATATGTTTTATGTTTTGGTTTATAGCCATCGAGCCAATTTTATTTGATGTGTTGATGATATAGTCTTTGGGTCAGATTGTGGTATTTATTGTGATTGATGGCCATGTTGGTCTATTTGTATTTTTGTTATGATGATGACCATGAGAGGCCTGTCGTATATGCATTGGTGATAACGGCCTTGTGTGCCGATTGTTTACTGTAGCTATAGGGTGGTAGCCTGAGGGAGAGTTCACTGAGATGTGATCCCTAGGTGAGTGTGATGTGTGGTAACCTAGGGACGGCCTGGGATAGAGATCGCCTAGGTGAGTGAAGACTTCACAGGTAAAGATATTGTTGGTGATGTATGGTGTATATTGATATCATGAGTGGTGATTTGACTACCTGTGAGTCTCGTCAAAGACATTCATGGATGTTACCATGTGACTACTCGAGGCGAACGTCAGTGTTGGGCATCTTTTTCCTGATAAAACTGCATATTTTATAACTATTGCATTTAAATCTATTTTCACAAAAATAGCATGTTTTCCTGCATACAAAATCCACTGACGGGTTCGGGATACCCACGACTAGGGTAGTCACTAGGAATGGGAGCCAACCCAATATGTAGCTATAGTAAATAATCCCGACCCACATGGCCGTCATCACCAATATATAAACTCGACACTCATGGCCATCATCATAACAAATATAAAAATCTGACCCACTAGCCGTATCATCATATAACAAACATAAAACTTAACCTATTGGCTATATTATCGACATATATCATCATCAAAATATAAACATGTAATAACTTGGTCGTTGGCCATTACGCATTTAAACAAGCATACATAAAACCAAAAAAGTATTCATAAATTAATAGCATTGATCAAATATTTACAAATAGTTATTAGAAATTATTTTCAAAACAGTAAAAGCATAAAATATCCACTCACTGCTTAGGAAGGGTATACACTCTCTAGTTCCCCTCGTTTCTCGGCTCGATACGTGGGTACGTCGCTCACGCTCCGTCGTCTAATCACAAATATCCAAAAACTTATGAATATACATTCTAATATACGCAGGTGACTTAAATGCGTGTAATGCATGCTAATCCGGGTTTTTTCTAAAATCGGACAATATACAAAATCAGGTAAAATCCTCGTTATCCATTTAGTTACCTTTATATCCATACTATGAACCCACATTATAACCCAACTAGCGTATTTCGATTCGATTTTATGATTCTAATAAGTGAACCCCACATTCTCGTCTGAATAGTATCCAATTACTATTTACACCAAACCAAAATCTTTGAATTCGTATTTCTAACTTCTTAGCGAGTTACCCGACTTCACTACAACCTAAATAACATTTAAAAATCAAAATAAAATAGACAAAAATCTTTTAGAAGAGAGTAAAAATCGTTATTTCTCGTCGATTTGATCGAACAAATCGGGGGATTTGTTCGAACGAATATGAATTCGGTCAAACGAACTGGGTTTCGATTAAATAAATCTGGCACTTTTAAAGTCAGAGAGCTCCCTAAAATTTCATTCAAACGATCGAACATTCGTTCGAAAGACACAAGGAGTTCCTTCAAATTTCGTCCGAACGATCTGCCTTTTATTTGAATGAACTATTTTATTTGTTCGAATGAATTGCCCATTCATTCGAATGATTTGATCCATTTGTTTGAATGAATTACAAATTTTCTTCTAAATCCTTTTCTTAGCTGGAAAATATCATTGGGATCCCATTCAAAATAAAACTAACATTTAATTTCATCGAGGTCAATGCGTTCACAACCCCAAAACTTCATTTTAAACAATTTAACTCTCATAATAATTATGAAATTATGCCCATATGCACACGAGGTACTGGATGGATGCAAATGTATGAATAGTAAAAGAAAAAAATTATAGATATATCCTTGGGATCTAAGTAAGGGGCTCACAATGAAATTCTGATTTAATGGTATATTAGACAAAGAGAGATTTTTTACATTAGTTAATGGAGGTGGAAAAGTTTTTCAATTGTATGGATGTGCTCAAGAAGAGGAGATTGAGTATGGTAGCTTATAAGTTGAAAGAGGAGCTTCAATTTGGTGGGATAGATTACAACAAGATCGTTAAAAGAGCAAGTTCCTTAAGATTATGATATAGGTGACAATGACAGAACAACTGAGGGTTCTCAAGGATTACGATATGGGCAATAATGAAAGAACAACTTAAGCAAAGGTTTTTACTGATGGATTAGGAACAAATTTTGTTTAATCAATATTAAAGATGTGCGCAGAGAACAAAAGGTGTCCATGAATATATGATAGAGTTTTTGAGGTTAGTTGTTATAAATAATTTGAGTGAATTGTTGACACTGTTACCATATATAGCATATTGTTACTTTTGTACAGCTCACATTTATGTAATTATTTCCTCTTTCCATAGATAGTCGATACAGCTGTAAATAGAGAGAAATCAACCTTTGATTTTGAGGTACCCATCTATTTATTCAATGAAAACAGAGAAATATGGAAAGGGATTCAAATCAATTCTCTTTCAATTCAAAAGTTAACAATAACATGGTCAATGGTTGATTTTGAGTTGTGTTAAACATTATTTTCTCTCGCCACATTTCTCATACGAAGGATTTCTAAAGGTTGAATATGTCTTGTAATCTTTTATATTTTAGATATTTATGATTGTATCCTTAATTCGGGGTATTTCTAATTAAGCTTAAATATATTAAGTATTTACAAAATAGCTAAAATATTTTAAGTATTTTAAGTTTTAACTAAAAAGTTTGTAATATTCTTAATTTTTTAAGATAATGGATTTCTTATGGCATCTAAGGAAGGGTGTTATACGGAATTTTGTATTCTCTTTATTTTTTTCTGTCATTTATTATTTTGTAGATTATTATTATATTTTAATAGTTAATATTTTTAGTAGTTGTGGTTGTTTTTTTCAAAATTTTGCATTTTTTCTTCATAGTATAAGAGTCAAAAATTTTAGTTGGTGGTTATTATTTTTTAAAACAATAGTTTATTTAGAGCTTAAGTATTGATATTGTTATTAGACAGTTATTAATACACAAAATTTGAAAAGTTACTGCACTGATTGATCTATAGCAAAGTTGATTTCGAATATCACAAATGAAAGTTTGACAATATTTGCATTCGAGGATCCATAATCTAGAGAGAGCTTAAAACAATGCCAGCTATTTTGACATTAACAGTAAGGCAATAATTTAGGATAATTCAATATCTGTCGTTTTGGATAATTTTTAGTATTGAAATCGAACAGTTTGAATTTTTTAATATTTAAATTTTAATAGAAAAGAATCTGTACAGTATAAATGTCAGGAAATATTGTTCTCACGGGATTGCCACTAATTGTTTGTGCACCTCACCAATTGCAGTGAAAAGGGAAAGTGTGTTGAGGAGGTTTTGTAATCGTCATTAGCCAGTTGATGCCAATATCATCTTCTGAGATATTTATCAAGACTTTATGCCAATAGCAGTTTATGATTTCATTCCTTACAAGTTGGAGATTTTATACTTTTGTACACTGTAAATTAGTTTCCGTTCTTATTTCCTCCTAATGCAACTAGGGCTCCCAAGCAGCTTGTATATATATATATATTATAATGTGATAATAAAGCAGTCTATATTTCAGTAAAATAATAGTTATCATTATACACGATCTAACTATATCTACAAAATGAATTGCATCATTACAGTTTCTTAACTGTCATTATACAAAAATTAACTACCAACCCATTATTACGAGCGGGAATGACAAATTTTTCCGTGTGATTTTCTCTCTCTAAAAAACAAAACAAAACGTGTAAGCATCTTCGTAACAAATGTCCCCCATAATTTTTTTAAATTAAAAAAAAAACTGTTAGAATTAAACCCATCAAATGGATCATGCCAGCTTGGATAAGCTCGATCTCTTACGGATCGATATGTAAATGGACTGAGTTGAACTAATCTATTTATTATAAGGATTAATATTTTATTGGTCTTAACCTGATCCGTAAGCTAACAAACTTAAACGAGCCGATCCATGGACTGATTTTAAAAATTTTAAATTAAAAAAAATATATATAAAATACATTAGTTACTAATAAATACAATATGCTAATAGCAATAATAAGTCTATAATCTAAATACAACATAAACTAAATATATTATGAATTAACATATAAAAATTTTGACAAGTCAAATAAAAGTTTCATCAATAATTATAAGTTTAAACACATCATCTCAAATCTCAAAATGTACTAATCCAACATAACTCAATATTAATAAATAATAAGTCTAATATCATTATTAACATTCAAACATAATCAATCATCATCCAAATATAAAGG
>JAVXUL010000016.1:8901646-8917812 GCA_035590515.1 Trichilia minutiflora | reverse complement strand
ACCATGCCCTTCAGTCGAACGGACGTATAATTCGGCCGAACGAAAAACAAACAGAGAGTTCATCTTCATTCGATCGAACGACTTGAGCATTCGATCGAACGAATCATCACTTCGGTCGAACGAATTCCCCATTCGGTTGATCGAATCCATGGCCAACATTTCGGTCGAACGAATCACCCCTTTCGGTCGACCGAACTTGCCAAAAATGGACTTTTCTGCTCAAGTCCTTTTCGAAATCAAAAATTGACATTGGGGTCCCAACATACACTCCCATAACTCCTTTTTAATCAACCAAAATGCCAAATATACCCAAACATATGCAGACAAACTAACGTTATGTAAGATGGATGCGAAAATATAAATAGGAGATGAAATAAAGTTATAATTATGCCCTTGTAGTACAATCACAGGTGTGATACAGGCTGACGACAATGAACTTAACGAACGCTACCCGGAAGGCAGCCCATGATGTACAAGAAAGAAGAAGAAATAAAAAATTCAAATAAGATAAATTCTATAGTCATCTTTCTAGAACAGTAGTGATTTAATCGATCATAACATTTTGCAAAAAAATCAAAATTCAGTATTATAAAATGCATTATAAACTAGACAACTTAAAGTTTCCATAGACATACTATGGTCTATATAGTTTGTTCTTACCAGGGAGATATGCACATTTGAAAATGGTCGTAACATCATATCCTCTTTCTTCCACAATCGTGAAAAATCGTTTATTCTTCACTCTCTATCAAAGCAAAATGGTGTATTTTATGTTTAACTGAGTTTTCGTTGCTGTCTTGGAAGTTTGGATTCTTTGTAATTATATGGTAATTAGATTTGGTTCGTAGGTGATTTTGTGTTGATTGTGCTTTGTGTGGAAAAACCCCATGGTGGTCTTGTGGTAAGATTTGTTAGACAATGCTTGTGATTGTCCTGAGCTCGAATTATTAAAACTCTTGTTAAAGAATTAAAGGAATTAAAGTAGTAGGTTTTATTTAAATTGTCTTTCTAAATATGACAACTGTCTCTTATTTTTTTCGATTTGATAATTAGGATTTCTTAGGTATAAAAAAAAATATATGGAGATATCTTTGTTTTTTCTATAACATAGAAGAAATTGAGTTGAAAGTTTGAACCTTTAGGTCATTTATGGTAACCGGAGATTTGACTATTTGAGTAGAAATTTGGATTAATCACACATTTTTGTTATTGATATTCGTGTACAAGATGTCGTTTTATGCAAATTACCCTTTGCTAACTTTGCTTTATCTCTTTCATTGGTAGATATTGGCATTGCCCATACTATGCTTTCTGTGTTATGGTATTTGTTCCTCGCATGTTTTAAGAGTTTCATATTTAAATTGGCGCATACATGCAGAATACTGTAGGATCCTTGTTCTTTAATGAGGTTTTATGGCTAGTAGTTCCAATTGAACAAGTTTTGAGTAAGCAAACCCTTTTCTTTTTATCCCTTACGTTCTCCAAAAATTTGAATTTTATCAATGGATAGTACCATTTTGATTGTTAATTTTAGTAAAGATTAGTTTTTCAGGTAAGAAAAGTTTTGCTTTCTATTGGGGGATTGTTTTTTTGTCTCACAAGTAGTATTCTGGTTTTAAAACATTCAACTTTCTGCACAATATATCAAAGAAAGTGGTAGAAAGAATGTAATTCAGAAATTTATATTTTGGGTTTGACGTTTGAAGTTTTTGGTGGATAGTTTTTCTCGAACTCATGAACAAGGCGTTATTTTTGTAAAATCCTTCTGGTGATTGTGCTTTTCTTACAACTGTTACTTATTAGTGCAAAGTATAGACATTTTTACTCTTTTTAAGTACAGACAACAATGGCCAATAGATAGATGAAGAGGCTTCCTGACTTCTTCAAATACGTATGGGAGCAGAGTTCTAATAGATTGATAAGAGATTTTGATCTTTTCAACTTTTTTTTTTTTTAATTTTATTTTTTTGGGTCCTGGCAACTCTGAGCGACTTCATTTTAACTGATGCTTCTATAGGCTTCACTCATATTTCATGATTAATTTCCCTGGTTTCATTGTCAATGGAGCTTTAGTGTTTTCCTTTTAATGATATTGGGATTACACGATGCTAAGTTTGTAGCTTCAGTCTTTTATGGTTGATAGGTTACAAAAATAACAAATTTAAAATGAGATCTTTGTTTATGTTGAATAGAGTAAGTTGTAATATATTAAGTTTTGTTCAATTTAGCATCTATGGAATGTTGTGGTCTGACTACCAATCAATTTTAAGATAATCTATTTGGTAAAAAAAAGTACTGAATAAGTGTTACATTTACTATTCAACATATATGCAGTTGATTAGGACCAGCATCATTTTGTTTTCTGACGTATTTGAAGCCAACTGTAAAAGGGTAGATCTAGGGGTTGAATGGATTTGATGCATTAAGACATCAAATTAAAAAAAAAATCATTGTTCATTAGAGCTTTAGCCTTTTCTTTTTAAGGAAGAAATCCATATACCCCTAATGTTTTCTACAAAAGAAAAATACTCCCCTCATTTGCCAGAAAATTAATCTCAATCGTTTAATCTAAAAATTAAGATTAATTTTTTACAAAAGAGGAGGGTTTCTCTTTTACAGAAAATATTAGGAGGTATTTGAATTTCCCCCTCTTTTTAATGACATTGTGATTACATGATGCGTAGCTTTGCTCTTTTATGATTGATAGGTTGCAGAAATAACAGTTAATGACATTGTGATTACATGATGCGTAGCTTTGCTCTTTTATGATTGATAGGTTGCAGAAATAACAGTTATGGCCAGAAGTGGGGTTTGTGCCGTCTAAAAGTTGAGACGGTACTTCTATAGAATGTTGAAGCTATCCCCAGTACTCGTGTTAATGAAAGGACGAGGATTGTTTGCATTGTTTTGGCATACAACTAAAGAGTCAAATATTGGATATGCTAATCAAGAAAATGATTTTCTTAAGACACCAAAGATGGGAATTGGATGCCCAAATGGGCATGCCAGGAAAGAATGCATTGGAATTGCTCCAAGAACTGAAAATAAAGCCAATCAAGGTTACCATTGCAAGTTTGTTGATACCTTCCTCTCATTTGGTTGTTGCATTGGATTGGAGCAAAGTGAACCGATTCAATCATGCATAAATAGATGAACTTAGATGAAAAAAATGGATTCAAGTAATTAGAAGGCAATCAACCTGATTCCTCAACCAAACACAAAATCATCACGGAGAAAAAAAAAAACATAAATTACCGGCCCAAAAGAATGACCAATCTGTCAACAAAAATAGAAAAAAAAAAACTTTAATTGTTAACATTACTCCTTGGGAAAGAAAGGAAGAGAAGGCAATCACCGCTTTCCTCCGCCGCCACCAAGCTTGGCACCCTTTGGACCACCACCCTTGGGCATGCCACCCTTTGATTGAATCTTTTGTGTCTTGGCTACCATCTCTGCTTTCTTTGCCTTCTTTTCATCCTTGGTTTTCTTGATCCTCTCCTTAATTTCACTGAATCACAAATCATTATCAATTTTCAACACATAGAACATGATGGAAGTTTGTATGACAACCCATACTAGCAAGCCATGACAGATTGAAACTAAGCATACCGAAGTGCAGCCTCACGAGCAGCATCTCGGACTTCTGGCTTCTCAGTTCTTTTCTTCTGTATGACTTCCAAAGTGGCACCAACAATAGACCTTGAATATGGCTTTTTGGTGGTTCGGCGTTTCTTCTTAACAGCCTCGGCAGCAATGTCCTACAACAAGTAAACAAATCATAGCAATAAATAACAGCAAATATAAACAATAACAAGTAGCCATTTAGAAGATCCAAGCTTTTAACAGAAAATTTAAATTTCTTTCAACAATAGCAAAAGAAAAAGAAACGAAGAACAGAAAGGGAAGCTCAGCACAAAAAACTACCTTCTTGTGTTGTTTCCTGTACATTGCTGTCCATGTAAGCTTTGATGGCTTCAAGCGGTTGTGGAAGTACCTCTTGCACTTTGAATTGGCAAAGAGGAAAACCTACGTCAAGAATAAAAGAGCATCAATGACTGAATCCAAAACTAGCCTTATTCTCTGTTGGTAGTGATAACTTCTCCTACAATCACAACTATAAATCCTTCCAACAGCTAGGTCTACTCCACCTAAAGTAGGTGTTAATGACAAGTAAATTAGGAAAATTGCATCTTTTCAAACTATTATCAATTAAATTTATCACCAAAACAGAATGATTGAACAAACAATTTCATGGCTTTTAAATGATGGAATATAAGATTTAAAAATTATATGCCTCACGTAATTTTCAAGTAGCATAACAATTGCTACTCAAAATTAAATTAAAAGCAATCACCTGAGAATCAGAGCGAATAAATCTGATACCCTTGCCAGGGTATATCTTGGCACCACTGAATCGGCAAAGTTCGGTCCTAACACATCAAATTAAGGAAATGGGTTAATTCTTTTGTTCCAACACAATCATTAAAATTACATATAAATTAAACTTAAAACAAATCAAAATACCAAAATATTAGTTTACTAGTGTAAATAATATTGTTACCCAACTATGTAACAATAAAATGCCTTACGGTGTTACACACATTTCCTAATATATTAGATGTTTCATAGTTTTCTTAGCCTGAACTTTTTTGTTACGAATGGATGCAAAAATATGACTTAGCATTCTATGTGATGGAAGAAAAAAGTGAAATGAGCATGCTTTCTCACTCAAGTAATCACTCAGATAAAGAGGATTTCCATCAAAATTCAAAACACCCACTTCAAATGGAGTTATTGTTATAACCAGAAATAATTCAATCTATTATTTGAATATCTAAGGAACAATGAATTGTATAAATTTATGTACACTTCTGGACTTAATTATCTATTTTTGGAATAAAAAAATTATATCATAAGATTTTCGCCGACAAATCACGAGATATTGAACAAAGAACGAAGACAAAATATGATCATTGTGAGAGAATAACAAATCAAAATTTTACACGCAAAACAACCAGCTTCCTCATGTGGATTAACGGAAACAATCTTCACGTCCAAAGAAATTCAAATAATAATTCTGTTTTACCATGAAAACTAACGGACAAATAAGCGAAGCAGTGAACCACAGTGAGCAACAAGACTAGGAAGAAGGAAGTAAAAGCACTTTCCGAATTCAATTCATAGAAAAACTCAAAAGCAAATAATTTTTCCCAGTCAATGTTTTTCCTATAGAAGCGACGGAGTTGCGGTATCACTTCTCACTTCTCAGTATTATAAAACAGAGTGACAGAGAGATGCGAAGCAAATTGAGATCGAAATGGAACATATTAAAGCAGCTGAAAGTTCAGACGAAACAGAAAAAATAAGCGAACATTTACAAAAGCAAATGGAGAGCAAGACTCACTTGAGAACCATGATGGTAGTGGCGTGGGCTCGGCTAAGCAGACGAAGTAAAACGGCGGAAACCCTAGATACAGGTTAAGTACTTACAGATTCGCTGAAACGACATCGTTACACTTCTCTCCCGCAAGTGGGCCTTAAGACCAGATTTTTGGGCCTTGGACATCTAAGTTGATAAGAAATGGTGTATTAATATCACACCGTAACTTTTTTCGCCTAATTGCACATGTTTTTTTATTGGGTGTCTATACCCCCCTTTTTATTCTCAAAACCTTTTTATTTTAAATATTTATAAAAAAATAATCAAAAAATAATTTTTGCTATTAAATTTTTTTTTCTAAACCTTAATATTGATATATAAAATTTTCAATAATTTCAAATACCAAACTATAGAACTTTAATAGTATTTGAATACGGGCATGCAATCATAAGAGATATAAGAGAAACGTCGACTATCCAACAAAATCTTTCCAACACTTAAGTCAAATTATAAGATTCTTTTATTGTAAAAGCAAAAAGATAACAAATAGACGGTAATTTGGCCAAAGTTTTGAATCCTTTGTCCTTCTACCTTTTAGTTTTCATCTTTTTATAAGTATTTTCTGGCATATATATAGAATTGTTTTCTGTCTTCCAAAAAATAGCTACATGAGATTATTAGGGAGTGGGTTGATGGGTGCATCTATATAGAGTTATTGTTTATCTCCTGAAAGTTAACCATGTGAGGTTATTGGGAAGTAGATTGATGGGTGCAAGTTTATATAGTCGTTGTTTGTCTCCTAAAAAATAGCTATATATTTGCTTCTCCTTATCACTTTCTATTTTACCTCAAGTATCAGTGTAAACATTGGAAAGTAGGCTTCAAGGTCAATTTTTGAAGTATTTCAACCTGAGATAAAATAAATTTTTGAGTTGGTCTTTAAATTCTGACTTTCAACTTAAGACGAAATAAATCTTCATGTTGACATTTAGAATTTGGCTTTCGACCTCAGATGAAATAGGTCTTGAGATTGATCGATCGAATCTAGCTTTCAACTTAAGATGAAATAGGTCTCAGAGTTACTGAATTAGTATTTGAAATTTGGCTTTCGCCTTGAAATAAAATAGGTTTTAAGATTATCCCTTAGATTCTAACTTCCAACTTGAGATGAAATAAGTCTTCAAGGTTGGTTTTTAGATTTTGGCTTTTAACTTGAGATGAATAATTCAAAACTCTGGCATCAATAGTAGCCTTTATCTCGGGGTAAAAGAAAATAACTTCTTATTAATCTTGGGTCATATAACAGGCTCTTTCTTAGTATTCTTCCCAAACATTAAACCCTTTATTTTTTAGTAAAAAGATGAGTTTTTATTTAAAATTAAACTCTAACCTGAGTTGCAAGTGATTCTCTAGCGGCCATGCATTTTAAGAGACTGAAATAAACTTTCTTTAGAAATAGCTATCAATAATAAGTGGAAAAGTCGTCTAATTAAATGCGTCTATTCATCATTAATAGCTACCTTTTGCACACAACCTTAAATGCAACATACATTTTCATTATTTTCATCTGTTATAAGTATGAAACTTTAAATATGGCTTATCATTTTTCAAAAATTTTAGCCATATTGGCAATTTTAAACTACCTAAAAAATTAAGAGACATTTCCCATTTAAGGTTGTATTATGTTGGTGTTGACATGGAGACATCTAGGCCCTTCATTTAATCAATGGTTAAGGTTCAAACCTTTATCTATAAATAAGTGCTTTTTCTATGCAATTTCCTTTTATCTTGCAATTTTTACACTGAAACTCTTGAACTTTAAAACTTTATTCTCTACAACTCAAGGATTTTCATAGCTATCGATTCTCTTCTTTGTGTCCTTTAAACCAATAACTTTCTTCTTCTTCCTTACGTTATATTTATTATAAAAACTTGACTATATATTTGTGGTTAAGGTTGTAGGTTCTGTTTTTATTTTTGCAAATATATTTGGGGATAAAAATATGATTTTTAGGGTTCTCTACAACTCAAGAATTTTCATAGCTATCGATTCTCTTGTTTGTGTCCTTTAAACCAATAACTTTCTTCTTCTTCCCTACGCTATCTTTATCGTAAAAACTTGACTATGTATTTGTAGTTAAGGTTGTAGGTTCTGTTTCTATTTTTGCAAATATATTTGGGGATAAAAATATGATTTTTAGGGTTTATTTTAAATGAATTATTGTATTTGGTTGTTCTAGGTTGATAATGTGTTTGTGTTTGAGGATATGAGTTTGTTTTTAAGTTTTTGTTTTCATTTTCATTTTTGGTTTTTGGTGCATATATATTTTAGATATAAAACTTCAATTTTTAAAATTTAGGGTATAGGATATAAGTTTTTGAGTTGATGATAATCCGAGATGACCTTTAAAGCTATTGACAAATCTTATATTGATACACAAAAGAATATAGAACATGTTAAAGATGACTATGAGGCTGTCTTAAGGAGAGTCAACCTAAATAAAAAGTCAACTCCTTCCACTGAAATAAAAGAGATCGTAAACCCGATCTAGTCAAGTAGCCCATTTAAAGAAGACCGTTTTCCTTCTACTATCACCACATCTGACTTAGAAGTGTTTAAAGCCCTTTACCAAATTTTTGAGGACATTTCCCTTAGGAATCTTAGACTCAATGGGGTTCCTAGTCAACCCTTAAATAGTAAAATTGCTTTTAATCAGGAATTTTTCAATCTTAAGGCTCGATTCCCCTTCCAAGAATATTTCGCCCATCTTTTTTAGCACTTCGACATCCCTCATTATCAACTAAATTTGAATAGCTAAAAGATCTTGTTTAGGTTATATAATATCTAGAACAAGGCCTCTAATCCCTCACTTGCCTTAGAAAAAATAATGTATATGTGCTTATCAAAGAAAAAACTAAAGAAAACCCCATACTAGTATTACTTAGAGCCCTACTTAGAACAGTAAACCTATAACGAGTATTCTATTCTACAATAAAAATGAAAAAAACAAATGATTCTTTGCCAGAGAAAATTACGATAAAATGATTGTAAGGTATATTACCAATTATTTGAGGGATGTAGGTAGGATTTTTCTCATATCTTTTTTGGTATAGATGTTTCCTGACTTGAATTAACTCATCTCTCATTTGTACAGATGCCAAGAAAGATATACCTGACCTATTCAAGATTACTTTAAATCACATTGAAGCAAGACTGGCTCAGATAACATATTACTAGATGTTAACTATACTCATTAAGCTTACGAATACACTTTGAGAAAGAATCTGGGGCAAGCTTGCAAATAATAATACAGTATCTAAGAGGTCATAACCAATAACTTTATCTTAGTCCTGTTTAGTGAGAGAGAATAAATATTATTCGCAAGAAATCTTGCACTTTTTGAAATAATATTTGGCTAAAAAGTATAAATAATTTATACGTTAAATAATTTAATAAAATCAAGAGCTTAATAAATTGACCTAAATATAACTTAATGTAAGTTATAATATTTTATTAATATTAAAAAATATAAATAAAATTAAATAAAGTTATTCAAAGGTGCTTTGACTAGTTTTAGGATAAGTTTTATATTAAAGAGCTTGTTGCAGATAAACTTGTCATTTTATATTTAACTATTACAAGGTTTGTTTGACAAGTTTTGGGATTCATTTTTCATTAACTCATTTGATGAAGGCATTTGAATAATTAACACAAAACTATAAAAAGAGGTCAATTTTTTATTTGAATTAAGAAGTTTCATAATTTTTCAATAGTTGAAAAATTAAAACAATCTCTCTCTCTCTCTCTCTTTAACATACACGATCATAGCACACTTAAAGATTTGGGGTTTGATTTCTTAGAGATCTCATCCTTTTAAGGTTATCTTCATCAATCCTAAGTTAAAGGTTAGCTTAAGTTAAAGTCAATTTGATTAATTTGTCAAATAAAATCCTACAGAGCATGTTTAAAAATGAAACGCTAATGGCATCTAATCAACCTTTCATTTTCTTCTTGGTTTTCTCATTCAATTAGATGTCTCGTAATACAATAGCTTTTATTTCCTACTATGGCTATCTTTTCAAGTTAACTTGAGAGCTTGGCTTTTTGTAAACTTTCCACAATCGGCCCTAACTATTGATACACGAAATTTCAATAGTTTTGAGTATCGAACAATAAAATTTTAATGGTGTTTAAGTGTGGATCTGCGACCATAAAAGGTATCAAAGGAACATCAACTGTCCTATGAAAACTCTCTGATACTTAAGTTAAATTATAAATTTTTTTTTAATTTTTAGAAGCAAAAAGATAATAAATATGTAATAATTTGGCCAAAGTTTTAATCTTTCTTCCTTATAATTTCCACCTTTTTATAGACATTTATGATACACGCATAGAGTTGTTATCTGTCTCTCAAAAAATAGTCACATGAGGCTATTGAAAAGTGGATTGATGGGTATAATTCTATAGAGTTGCTATTTGTCTCTTGAAAAATAGCCATGCATTTGTTTCTCCTAACCACTTTTTATTTTTGCCTTAGGTGTCAATGTAAACATTAAATAGGCCTCAAGGTAAGTCTTTAGGGGCTTGTGACCTAAGATAAAATAGGTCTCATAGTTAACTTTTAAAATCTGATTTTCAATTTAAAATGAAATCGATTTTTAAAGTCTGCCTTGGATTCTTGCTTTCAAACTAAGATAAAATAAGTCTTCGAAATTGATCTTTAGATTCTGCCTTTCAATTTGAGATGATGTTAACTCAAGATGGACAATTCTCAACTCGGGCATCAATAGTAAACTTTATCTCATAGTCTAAGATAAAGTAGCTTTTGCCGGCAATATGGTAGGTTTTTTCTCAATATTCTTTCCAATTAATATTTACCCTACCTAATTTTAAGTTAAAATAAAGTTTTAAATAATTTTAATATTATAACTATTATTGAACAAATTATTTCATAAGTTAACATTATCAAGCTAGGCTAATACTATGTAATTTATAACTTATCTCATGAATTCTTATCCTAAATAATTTATAAAGTATAAAAATAATTTATCAAACCAAACCATTTGAATACTTCTAAAAAATGATTTCTTTTTATATGAATTGAATATAAAAACTTATGATTAATTGTTATGATATTAAAGAGAAAAACTTTAGAATTTAAAATAAAAAATTACGTGTGGGTGTATTTTGATAAGTGTCAAAAGCAATATATTTTTATATTGCCGTTAATAGTAATTTAGATTAAGAATAATACTGTAATAATTTTTCGTTTAAATATGAGTGTTTAGGGTAAAAATTAAGATGCAAATAGACCCACTCTTTTTTATTACTTTAAAATATATAAGGTGCATAGAAAATAAGGTATAATTTTTTAGAAAGTTGATATGAATAATAATTAAATTAATATTTTTTAATTAATTTATTAAAGATAAAATTTTACTTTTTAAATATTTAATAGGTGAGGTGAAATTACAAAAAAAAAGAGAATGTCACGCCACTATATTTGGAAAAAAAGAAAGTAATTTTTATATTATTTTATAATTTACTGTAAAAAATTTATTAATAAATATTTAACGTGTGAATTTAAGAAAAATATAGAGTATCAATAATTAAATTTTATTTAAAAATAGTATAATAAAAAAAATTATAAGTATTGTTTTAATTTATAATGGGCCATTTTTATATTATATGGACTGATTTCTAAAATATTATAAAATTTTTTACTAAACAAGATGTCATTACGATAATAAAAGGTATGAAAATATCACCAACTTTAATACTCTATTGTGACAGTTTATCTAATTTCATTGTTCATGTAATTCAAATTAAAAAAAATACTAATGAATTTAGCAGTCAACCTATTTTTGAGATTGTAGTGTTGTAGGTTGAAATTAAGATTATATATATATAAACAAGCACACTTAGGGTTAAGGGTGTCAATTTGGATAGACGTATTGTATCAATAAATTTATAATATTTTTTTATACTCAATCGAATACGATCCATTTATTAATCGTGTTAAGAACCCTCAATCCGAATACGATTCATTTATTAATCGTGTAATCCGTTTAATAATCGTGTTATCTATTTATTAATCGTGTTAGTTATTTTTTAAATATGTGATATAACATAATATAATTGTATCATTAACTCAATTCAATCTATTTAATCTATTTAATTAATCAATATAAAATTTAATTTATTTAATTAATTAATTATTTAATATAAAATAAATATCAAAAGTAAATAAATAAAATTATTTTATTAAATAATTATTCATTTAGACATAATTATTTGTTTAAACACGATTATTCATTTAATTAATTATATTTTAATCATATTTTAAACGAATAAACAAATTTAAAAAGTCAAATCCAAATCCAACACGATTATTAATCGTGTGATACGAATACGATCTGATTATTATTTGTATTAAAATTTTTAAATCCGAATCCATTTAAATATCGAATTCATATCGAATAATCGTATCGAAACCTAAATTACCACCCCTAGATACGGTGATTGCCATCTACTTTTTCAAATTGGAGTCATCTTATGTGTTGATTTTTTTTTTTCCCAATTGGCAAAAGATTTTTGCAAATAAATATATGTAAAATTGCAAACAATATATGGCGTCACATATATCAAGCCAATATGTGTTTTTACATCCAAAATTCTACGTTCTAAACTTGAAAAAAGCCCGACGATAGCAGATTCTAGTTGCAGCTACAACTACTTAAGCTGCTGCTGCTTTGGCTGTTTCACGAGCTAGAGAAAGCTTAGCCAGGAGGCCACATAGCTGAAGATATGAACCAACACCATCACAGATTCTCATATGTGCAAACCCAGCTTCCTGTAAACTCATAGGAAAGAAAGACTGATTAAGAATTGTGACAAAAACATAAGCTTAAGGAGTAGTAAATCAGTGGGTTGTACATTGATATATGCACCTTCATGAATTCCAGTTTCAGATACTCAGCCATGTCGTAATTCTTTATGATGCGGAAAAGGGTAGTGATTATGTCAGTAGGGGAATAACCCAAATCGTAGAGTTGCTTTAGACCAGAACAAGCATCATCAAATTTTCCTTCAAGCACATTTCGGACCATATTTTTCACATGCAACGGGTGAGGCTGGTCACAAACCTATAAACCAACATACCATCAAGTTCCATAGGTAACATATTTAACAAAATAATTCTTGGGTATTTCTTACTGACCTTGAAAACGTTTTCCTGGTTAACAAACCGAAATCCACTGTATGTAGCTTGTAGATTATTCAAAGCCTGCCTCATATCACCATCTGCAGTAAAAATAATTGCTTCAAGACCTTCAGGCACATATGGAACCTACAATTCACAAAGACAGATCAATTATTAATTGCTCCACTGCTTTGGCAGAAAAACAACTGTAATCTCCAACTCAAAAGTATATTTATATCACACACAATAGTTCATTCAACATAAAGCTGCAATTTCATAGCCCATATCTTCTACTACTTAAAAAATGGAGAAAGAAAAAAGTAATTTTGATAAATCAGCTGATTGCCTGCTCACCATATCATGAACATTTCAAGTACCCCCTCACGTGACTAACTATAAAGTGGCTTTTTACCCATTACAATTGGTAAGAAAATTGTTACATGCCCCCTCTAAGTTGAAAAGGCAAACACACGCAGCCCTACGCCTAAGTGAACACCAAGTTTGTATTGGACTCAAATGGTTGGAAAGCATGATGTTCATAATTCCAACAATGTGGTTAAATGCATAAGCTTGGTCAATAATAATGAACCTAAACCAGAATAATAGCTGAAGACCATACTTTTAAACAAGATCTGCACTTGACCTTACAAACAGAGAAAGATAAAAGAACAAAAATGGAAGAGATCAGTACCTTTTCTTCTTGAATCACCACCATCAGGCGGCCAAGTATCTCTTCATCTGACAATCTTGAAAATCGAACAATGGCACATCTACTCTGAATTGGCTCAATAATTTTTGGCGATGTATTGCAGGCAAGAGCAAATCGAGTTGAGTTTGAATAAATTTCCATTGTTCGCCTCAATGCTTGTTGTGCACCAGACGTCATGCTAATTTTAAGGGAATAAGCAGGCCACAAAAGGAAAAAAGAGGGAAAAAAACAGAATATCAAATAAATAAATTGTAAGCTAAAAGCCATATAGAAAAAAGTTCAAAATCTAATAAACATTCCAAATGGAGTAAAAGGGTGAAATTTTAAAACTTTTCCATCATCTAGACTTCACCTTTGTCAACAAAATATTTGATGATAAATTAATGAAGCCTTGCCAATGTGCTAGAACAAAAAAACTTCAAAGAATAACCTAGGTCATCAACATCCTCAGCACTTACCTATCAGCCTCATCAAGAATTACTACTTTGTGCTTGCCCGGAGGCAGTGTTACTTTCTTCTGGGCAAACATTTTAATTTTGTTTCTGACAACATCTATACCCCTGTATAAGAAAATGACAGTAATTATAAAATATGCAATGATACAAGAAAACTCTAATTAATGTCTGCTGTTGCATTGCAAATGGTGTTTTTGAATTTTTATTTGAAAATATAAAATGATGTTTCCCTTTGAACTTGAAAATGTGTATGTAGCTCCTTCTATAAATGGAAATAGAGAAAACACACTGGTCTAGAAGGCAGGAATGTGAAACAAAAAGTGTAAAATTATAAAATCAACATTTTGATTTTTCAATTTTTCTTTAGAAAAAGGAAAAAAACTATTTTCGTTTTTCATTGATCGTTTCTCTTAAAACACCATACAAAACAAGCGTCTGTCATCTCATTTAAGAAAATGTAAAGTGGTAATAAGCAAACATTACCAACCATCCTCTGAAATTAAATAGAAGAAGATGATTTCCCCAAGTTCAGTTCACCAACCTATCATCTGATGCATTGAGCTCTAAAACAGCCTCCTTATAATTTGGCCCCAATAATTCATGTGCAAGAGCCAAAATACTCGTTGTTTTACCAGTTCCTGGAGGACCCTGAAAATTATATGAAGTGCATAAATGATATATGTGAAGCTTTAAAAAATAAGAAAAAAATGCCCTGTTTGTCAAATTTCTAGATAGGTAAACCATAAAATACAAGTAATTTTAGGCAGAGGAAAAAAAAACGTGTTTTCAGTAGCTGAGTATCAAAAATATTATAGACTCAACCGAACTAAGTTAAATATTCATATCAATTCATTAACCTCAGTTAACTACAACTTGCTTTCTTCAGCTCCACCTAAAAAAATATAATCCAATAAAAATAGAAAGCATGAGTCACTTCTTTCCTCACATTTCATCTCTTTGCAAATAGTGAAACACACAACAGCCTGTACCGAATATTTTCTACATCATAATTGGTACCCATAATTCTCAATTTAGTGCCCTTTTTCACTGTCACAAGGAGCAATTCTGCATTAAAAAAGCCACAGAATTGGAATTGGATTGGATGGAACAAGAAATTATCTTCTATCCCACGAAAATCTATGTTACATAACACACCATAGATACCAATGTTTGCTTATACTTCACTTCTTAACCAAATACTGAACTTCGTCTAATTTAAATCATATTAGGGTTTGATAATTAAATTTGTTAAAATAAAAACCTCATAACTTCACCCAAAAACCACTCGAAATCAACAACTACTCATGACTTACTTCTACATTAGATTCTAAATTTAAGACCCAAAAAATTCTATAGATGAACAATACAATGGAATTGCTTAAGAACTAAAACTCAGAGAAACGAAGTGAATTAACAGACTAAATTGAAAAGAAAAGAAAAGTACTATAAAAGAAAAAGGAGAAGGAGACATACAGCCAATATTAGATTAGGCATGTTGCCATCGCGAGCGATGACTTGGAGCCTGGAGACTGCGTCTCCGTTTCCCACTATATCGGCCACCTTGCTTGGTCGGTACTTCTCGACCCACGGGATATCATAGGCGTTGCTGCTCGATGAAGACGACGACGACGACAGAGCCATTGTTTTCTTGGAGAAAAGTTCAAACCCTCACAAATCACAATCTGAAAACCCTTCCCAATTTGGAGGGAAATTGTAACAGCAATGGGATTTCCCGCTTTTTAGCAAGGGTAGAAATCATAGTATGCAAGGTTATTAATAATCTATTTTTAATGCAGTAACAAAACTTAAATTCAATTATTTATTTACTTTTTATTATTAAAATAAATTATTATTATAAATTAAAAAAATCAATTTTTTGAAAGATAATTAAATAATTAAAAAAATTTAGCATACACCAACCTTTATATGCAAAATTTAAAAAAAAAACATTCTCTTTATTTTTATTAACTCATTATTATTATTATTATTTCGTAATTAAATAAATACAATCTAATAATAAAATAATAATTATTATTATTAAATATTTAATTAATTTTTATAAATAAAAGTATGATATCAAATAACATTAATAAATGGTTATCTTCTTTTATTTTTATAAAACCTTTATTTTAAATACACCTATTAAAAAATAAAATAAAATAAAATTGCTTTTGTAGTAATTTTCAAAAAATTTAAAAAAATTATCATTAGTCTAATGTTTAAATAACTTTTTAACAAAATCGTCATTAATCAATATTTAAACGAGTATAGAGAATTTTTATTTTTTTATCCTATAATCAATAACATAATAGATGTGTAATTATATATATATATATATTTCAATTCATTGGTAATATATAAAAAATTAAAATATTTCAATACGAGATTTTGAAGTAAAAAATGGAGTTAAGGCAAAATTG
>JAVXUL010000016.1:8883111-8894054 GCA_035590515.1 Trichilia minutiflora | reverse complement strand
GCCCGCAAGGACTTGTCCTCTCTACGTGTTGTACTTTTATTAGAGCTGGAATGTTTCTTCTTCTCTCTTGCTTCACTGAGTGACACTTCAAAGGCTTTTTGTTAGTTTTTCACAGATGACGCCAGCTGTTGGTGTAAGAAATGTCCGAAGATCCTTACCCACCGAACGATGAAAGTCTTCAACTTCTTTCAGACGACCAACGAGGAGTAACCCACTGGGTAACATGAGAGAACAATCTAGTTAGGAGGGACATAAATCTTTATCGGAGTCCGACAAATGGACGAACTTAACATTGACAAGGCTTCACCCCCTAAATCTTGCAAAAACGTAACACATTTGGAGTGATGCAGGGTGGATTTTCTGACGAAAAAATTCTGATGCTTAAGTCAGTGAAAGGAAAAAGGAGAAACTTTGGTGTGAAATCAAAAAAAGCAAAAGTTTGTTTTATCAGAGAATAAGAAGAAGTTCATTACCCTTTTATATTTTGGTGACCCCTTTTTATAGAATTTTTAGGAGTTGATTGATGTGACTTATCATCGAAAAACGAGAATGATAGGACTTTTATTCCTTGGACAGTGTGGCAGCCACCTTTCGTAAATAATTGTGTTGATAGATTTGAAAGTTTTAAGTCTTGCCAACATCACATCATCAGAGTCTAGTTAGATGATGGGACCGTTAACTTTGGTTGGCAGGGTGGTGTCTTTTAATGCGTAACCTTGAATATTCTTTGATTATTCTCGTTTTTGATACCTACTTGACAACGCACTTAAGAGGGGTGACGAGGTTCCTGAAAAGTGGATACTTGAGAGGAGTGTCGAAAATCCCTGGGAGGTAGATACCCGGGAGAGGTGTTGGGAGTCCTCAAAAGATAGGTACTCGGGGGATGGGTTGGGAGTCCCTGGGAGATAGATGCCCGGGAGGTATGTCAAGATTCCCTGAGAGGTAGACACTCGGGAGATGTGTTGGGAGTCCTTAGAAGATAGATACCTGGGAGATATGCCGGGGGTCCCTAAAAGATAGATACCCGGGAAGTGTGTCAGTGGTCCCTGAAAGATAGATACCTGGAAAGTATGTTGGAATTCCCTAAGAGATTTGAAGACTCCACTTGTCTACTCAAGAGGCTTCCTCGTATTCCGTCAAATTTCCCCTAAACAAATACATTAATAAATGACATCGATAAATTAATCAAAATCAAGACTATTAAAACTATTAGGTTATAATTGAATACTAGTTATTAATTTAAATTAGAAAGAGACTTAAATTATATCATCGTTCAAATAAAATTTGATTTATATTTTTATATTAGATAAATTTGATTATCTTGTTTATTTAAGATTAGCAAAATCAATAATTTTATTTTATTTCTATATTGAACAAATTCAATTATTTTATTTATTTAAAAATAATAAAATTAATCTTTTTGAAGAATCAATATTTATTAATACTAGGTCTTTATTATTTAGTAATAATATTTATTTGCTTTGTACGATCACCTTTTATAAGAAAACTTCATGTACATTTTCACAAAATAAAAAGCTAAAATTAATAATTAAGAATTCTATTTCATCATAAAACAAGTATTTAAGAAATATTTAAAAAAACAACAACGAAGGGACATGTGTATAATGGGATTCTTAATCCCTCAATATTACAAATTTTGATATTATGTCAATTATATTAATAGAAAGCAAATAAATATAAGAAGATTAGGTACCAATAAGACTTTCGACGACTTATTATTAATATATATCATAATTTATGGGCCATTTTCTATGGCTCTTTAGAGTAGTAGTCAACAATGATTGATTACATTAATTGATGAATTTTTATGATATGGCTACCTATATCTTATTCATGAGAAGTTTCAAGCTCTAAATGTGCTCAAGAGTTATAAGACTAAAGTTAAAAATCAATTCAGTAAAAGGATTAAAGATATCATATCTTACTTCGATGGTAAATACTACAATAGATATGATGAATCAGGTGAATAATAATTAGAAATTTTTGCTAAATTCGTAAAAGATTACAATATTATCCTAAAGTACACTATACTAGGGATGCTTATCAAGAATGATGTAGTTTAAAAATGAAACAAAATACTTAAAAAGATGGTAAGAGTATAATTAATCATTCTCTATGCTAAGTATTAAAGATTGTAGCTTACATACTTTGAAAGGTTAGAGAGTTAAAGTTTTAGGATCCCACTATCAAAATAATTTTTTAGACAAAAAATATTAAATTATTTGATGATGTTAAGTTTTGGGGAAGATAAATTTAGAAATTGTGTCTTTAAAGAGGAATATATTTGTCACAACCTCGTCTGTAAAATCTATATGTGATAACAGCCACAAACTTTTGAGATACATTCTAATACTCAAAACATACCTCAAGAGCGCATATGTGATACCTGATTTCAATTCAAAATCATTTATAAACACTTCCAAAATATCCATTTTAAAACAATCCAAAATCTTTTCTAAAACTATATCATATTCATTCAAATAAATATAACAATTTCATCATCAATCCATATCTCAAAGACTTTTAAAAACGTTTTTTATAAGAAATAAGTATCCAGTTTATAAAAACATACTATATATATATATATATATAATTTTATAAATCCTCTACAAATCTTATAAACAAATACACAATTCAAATAATTTAAATATCCTAGTGAATCTAAATTATAAAACTGTAAATTGAATGTAGAAATATACCTGAACACTCTTAAGTTTTTATGCAATTACCACCACTTAAAATGTTTAACTAAATTCAAATTCACCTGAAAATGAAAGGTGAGAGCTAAATATATGGATGTATACTTCATGAGTATACGTGTAATTAAAAACAATTATTTATACACACATATATATAAATTTATTAGCGTTAAATAAACAATTTTAATAAAAAAAAGTTTTGAAATAAAAAGAAATCAATTTTGATAAACTTAGGAAAACAATTTTAACATTTTAAAACCAAAGCCTGTTGATTCGAAATTCATAAGGCTGACTTTGTTTTCCGATGATTATCTTAACCAAGAGCAACCCTAAGCTGTCAGTGATTTACCTTTTATAAAACAATGCTTCTAATTATATAAAACTTTTGGTAATAAGAAAAAAGTGATGTACATGATCATACTTGTGACTGCCCTCAACATAAACATGACCTTTAAGTGAGTAAATATTCTGTATCCCATGAATGCCACACTTCAATCTTTTACTTGTCTCACCTAAGCACTAGATCACCTAGGCTATCTTCCACTCACTTAGGGGATTTTAGATGAGACGCACTAGATCACCTCGACAAGACATAACCAGTTCCAGGTCTAGCGTTGGTTTTAAGAACAATTTTGCATAAGTTCTCTATTTTTTGCATAAGAACAATTTTGGTCAAGTGTTCCTTGTTCATATGTTATTATTAGGCTTTGCATTAGAAATACAAAAATTCATGAAATTTCACGGCATATATATATATATATACATATACAGGGTAATGAAATGATAGAAGTGTCTTCACTTTAATTTGAAAAAAAAAATATTCATGTCTACTTAAAAATAAAATTAATATTTAATATTATTTAAATTTTAATATTTTAAACTTCATCATACAACTTTTATAAGTTAAATTCTCAAATTAAACATTTTATCTTAATATTATGTCAACTAATTGTTAATTATACACATGCATATACATAGACACAATTAAATAACTATATTACTCCTAAATTTAAAAAAGAGGTTAACAAATTATATTCAAATTTTAGCTAAATGCAGATTTAGGCCATATTTAGACTTAAAAAAAAATACTATGAAAAAAATTATTTAAAAAAAGACTTTTTATTAAGTAAAAAATACATGAAAAAGTCAATTAAGTTAAAAAGATAAACATACTTTATTATTTAAATAGACAAATTCAGCCAATTAAAAATTAAGATAAAACAACAACAATTTTTAAGGTAAAATTCTCAATATTACCTAATTTTTGATAAGTAAAGGCATAGATATCATGTCAATCAGCTCACAGCTAAATTGGTTGGGGACTTAGGTTCCAGTTTTGACAATTGCTTAAACTTCAAATGACAAATCCCCCCCTTAAAGGTAGGGGTGAGCACATCACAACCAAGCTTAAAATTGAACCAGTTTTAAAAAATCAAAAGAAATTTTTTATTTTCAAACCCGTCTAAAATGATTTATATTTTCGTTTTTGACCAGATTAAAAATTAAAACAACTCAAAAAAAAAAAGAAATCGATTTTCAAGTAATAAAAATGTGTCAGTCACGTATATAAATATACAATTCAATTTTTTAAAATTTAATCTTGGATCAAATTTAAATATGTTCAGATCCGAACCAAATGGAGTCCAGATAATGAATTTAAATTTCAAGTGTAAACCAATTTCTCTCGAATGGAATCGAATCGATGGGGCCAAGGTTTTCAAGTGGCCCATTTTTTTTGGGCCCATTCTTCCTTTAGGGTATGAGTAAACTTATCATATGAGATATTGTTATTTTCAGAGTATACAACTATTATAATTTTTAATCATATAAAATATTTTGATACATGATCAATCATCCATTTTCATTATCCACGGAATTACTTAATAAAGATAAGTGACAGAGGCCACCAACCACAAAGTGTCATTTGTCATAGCAAATGTTCAACTTCCATTATGTGATGTAACCAATTCAATAAAAGCATTCTTATCCACATGTAGTATTATTGTATTTGATGCAAAAGCTCACGGGAAATGAAAACTAACCTATTAATGGGTATTTTTTACATACATACGTTAAACGATTTATGAAAATACCCATAACTATTTTTTCTCAATTTCTAACTAAAAAAAAAATAATTTATATATATATTTTAAATTATGATATTTTTAAAAATAAAATTAAAAAATATTATTTTTATATTAATAGTTAATATTTAAAAACTTTTATTTATAGCATAACAGATGGAGCTTAACACCTATAACTGTTGGCTTATCAGAGCATCTTCAATGTATAAATGGATTGCTTTCATAGAAAATGTATTATCTTATTAATGTAAAGAGACTTTCATTTTATATAGAATAGATAAACATTATCTCTAAAAATTACTCTCCAATGTGAATATGGATTGCTATTTATTATTTTATAAAATTATTAAATTAGTTTTTTTTCCTCTTTTAACTACTAATAAAATAAATAAATTACTGAGTCAGTAATCCATGATTGTCAATAAGACCCTCTAAAAATAGAGGATGGAGTTGAGAGTGTGAATTATTTTTTTTGCTATGTCAGCTTGATAGTGGATGAAATTAAATATATTAAAAAATTCAATTGCACTTATAAAATATATTTTATATATGTGACATCTTTAAAAAGATAATTCATAAATACATTAAAGATACTTTCGTAGTTTACCACAAACTATTGTCACTCTCCTATTCCGTTAATATTGGTAATCATTGTAAAGGGGTTAATTTTTATAAAATATTTATTATATGTTATTTTTATAAATTTTAGGGCGGTATATGAAAAATATCCTATTTTTACTAACCCTAATCACCGTAGAATTCCATCAGTTGAGACAAAACAAAACCCAACGATTCCATTGTCATTGCCATCGACTCATCCATCATCCATCTCCGAGTTTCAATGCGCGAACCGACGAATCCCTAACAAAAAAACCCTAAAATAATATAGATCCGAAGCCCTAATCAAATCAAATCAATCTCTTTTCTACTTTTTCATGGACTGATTTAATTATTTCCAACCAATTCGCAACCTTATAGCCCTCCGGAATTTCCAAAATGTCCACCGCAATGACCTCGCCAATACGATCCACTGAAGACATAGTCGACACTACGCCTTTTCTCTCCTCCAGTGATGACAGCACTCACAGTCAGAGCCATCGATCCGTCAGGCGACAGGGCCTTCGCGACGCGGCCAGATTCTTACGCCGCGCCAGCAACCGACGCCTGATGCGGGAGCCATCGATGGTGGTGAGAGAAACGGCGGCGGAGCAATTAGAGGAACGTCAGAGCGACTGGGCGTACTCGAAGCCGGTGGTCGTTCTCGATATCATCTGGAATCTGGCTTTCGTGGCGGTGGCTGTGGCGATTTTAGTATTGAGCCGGAACAATCGGCCTAAAATGCCGCTTCGGCTGTGGATAATAGGCTACGGTATACAGTGCGTTTTGCATATGGGTTGTGTGTGCGCTGAGTATAAACGGAGGAGGAGACGAAGAGTTTCGGCTTTTAGCGCGGTTGAGGAAGGGAATTTCAATTCTGGGACAACGGGAGGGGGTTCTGGGGAGTACGTTACGCTAGCAACGCAATTGGAGGAAGAAGGGACCAGGTATGTCAAGTTTTGAATTATCTGTGAAAATTTTCTTCGGGGAATTTTGTTGAAATTTATGCAATTTTGCTGGTTATTATTTTTTTGTGCGTGTAAAGTGGATTGAAATAGATGATAGTTTTGGTTTTTGATGGTGCTGTAAGTTCAGATAATTTGTGCCAATGGTTGATGAATTTTTTGGAATTTTTTTAATACTGGTTAATCAATTTTTTGATTTAGGGTTTTGTTCTTATTGATCAGATGAATGGTTGTTTTGGTTTAATTTTAGTATGTTGTCTCCATTAGGTGAGAACTGGTACGGGAAAATTGCAAGAAGGCAATTGATGAATTATAAAATTTTGTTGTTTAGCTTGGTTTCTAGATTGTGTTGTTGATCAGGTACTGTTTTTTTTGTTTCGAGAAATGCATTTTTGAGTATGTCATAATGTTTACTATATTGCTTATTGCAAAGTACAATTGAAAACCTTTTCAAAAAAAAAAGTACAATTTAACATCACTGCCAAAACATTATTTGGTGGCTTATTTTGTTTTGCTTTCCACTTTTTTTTCTTTGTCTCAAGTGATACATAATCAACTTGATTTTCTTATTATTATCAAGTTGATGTTATTCACTTTGTTGTTTGATAAAATTTAACTTGTATGTTAATGTCATCTTTGCTTTGATAATGAAAATATAGATAATAGAAGGAAAATTTTCACATTATATCTGGATATATTGCTCACTTACATTGTATGTAAATTTAATATATCTCACTATGACAAAGACTGCATTGACATAGCATGCGTGAATATGCTCGTCAGCTTGTTTTTATCCTCTCAGCAGTGTTGCAAAACATCTGGAATCTGCAAATACTATGTTTTCATTCGTCTGGTGGATCATTGGATTCTACTGGGTATCTGCAGGCGGTCAAGCTCTGGCACATGACTCTCCTCAGCTTTACTGGTTAGTCCTTGTCATTTTCCTTCTTAATACTGTTTCAAAGTAAAGTGTTTCTGTATTGAATCTTAACTAAAGCAAGGTCACTTATTTGCAGGCTTTGTATAATTTTCCTTGGGTTTGATGTGTTCTTTGTCGTTTTCTGTGTGGCACTGGCATGTATCATTGGCATTGCTGTTTGCTGTTGCCTTCCGTGTATTATTGCAATATTATATGCAGTGGCAGACCAGGTAGCTCTCATATACTGCCATTCCTGTTCCTTGTCGATATTGTTTACACTTCCTTAAATTATAATCTTCAACAAAGCTTTATCTTTCTGTGTATATCTATGTCTGCATGTGTGTATGTTTATGTTTATGCATGGGATTGTGGGCTCAAATGTGCAACATTACTGGCCAAGGGTGCGGACCTGACCATAATTGGGAAGCCCTAACTAATTGGTCAAATCCTGTAGCTTATCAGGTTGAATTAAATGAAAATGTTATAAATAACTGCAAAATGGAGAATGATATCCTTGTGAAGTTAATTTTACATCCATAACCTATGTTAACTATAATATTGTGGGGTTTTTGTTAACCATTTAGATTTTGCATGCTGGTCCTGACATTTGGAGGGACAGGCTGATGTATTTTCACAGAGACTTTGTGTAGCTTTGTCCTGAGGTCATAGCAGAAACAAGAGCCTCATTTTTTATCATTTATTTTTTTTGTACCTTTCTGATTTCATACGTTGCTTCCTTTCACGGTGATTGTGGAACTATCCAAGGTTTTCAAGTATGCTTGTTTTTTTGAAAATTTTGTACTCATTTTACCTTTTCATTTAATCCATTTAACCTCATCTCGTAATACTCATTTAGTTATTATGATCTTATTGAATACTCCTTTGGTCCTGGTCAAACCTGTTGGCAATGTACATTTTGGGATTTGAATTGACTTTGTTATTATTTTTCCATATGATGGCACTAGTTTGTAATATGGAATGATGACCACAACATGTATTTGAAATCTTGCATTTTTCTGAGACCTTGGTATTTTGGTCTGAGCATTCTACTTTCAGTTAGCTGTATAGAGTTTGTTGGAGGTAACCTAATGTGTGTATTGCTTTGTTTATCCCTTACTGTTAAAGCAGGAAGGAGCTTCCAAAGAAGATATTGATCGGCTGTCAAAGTTCAAATTTCGAAAACTGGTGGATAATGACAAACTCACTGGTGATGCACAAGGTTCTCAAGGAGGAATAATGACTGAATGTGGCACTGATACACCCATTGAGCGTATGCTTTCAAATGAGGATGCGGTAAGTTTCAACTTTAGTTTGGCTTCCCTCTTTTGGTATGTTGCCATTTTCATCCTTCTCTGTCTCCTTGTAATATGACTAATTTTTAGAAAGAAAAAAAATCCATTAGTACTAAGGAAATACACATGGCTCCATAACTTTGAGTTGGGTCAACAAAATCTGGTGTGAAGGTTGAGAATTTTATGCAACTAATATTGTGCTACGGTCATATGCATAGGAGTGTTGCATTTGCCTCTCTGCTTACGATGATGGAGTTGAGCTAAGGGAGCTTCCTTGTGGTCATTATTTCCATTGTGCTTGTGTGGATAAGTGGTTATATATAAATGCGACCTGCCCTCTCTGCAAATACAACATTTTAAAGAGTAGTAGCCAATATAGGGAGGAGATATAGAAGAATTTCAATATTTTTGCCTTCCCTGGATTCAGTTCTAGCTCGACAGTTGCAGCATGTCAGTTGCTGCAATACAAGTATTTAATTGTTCTTGTTAAAGTGGAATTATTACTGTGTTTGGTTTTGCTCTGGCATTTGGGAGTCCTTTGTGTATATTGGCCTTGCCCAGTGCTTCTAAGTACTGTGCAAAAGCACTCCATTGCCTTTTCCTGCTTTATGTTATTTTAATTTTATTTTGTTATAATTTTGTGTAAATTAAATGAGACTTGTATTTTGCTCTGTTATTTTTTCTAAGTGGCTTCTGTGTGTCCCTAGTTTGGCTTTGTATAGTGTTTGCAGTGGCCTTCTTTGACCTTCATTAAAACAAGCTATTTGTAAGAGTGATTAAACCAAGTATAGAATCTTAATAAATCTTCCTTGATGACATTGTTAAATTATGTTAATGTTTATCAGGAGCAAATAGATGATGTTACCTGTACTAGGTGGAATTTGGGTTCCAATGTTATTTTAAGTTATGTTGATGTTGCTATGTTTAAATTATATTATTAGTACCATAACTTTTACGTCTAGACTTGACAATTAAAACTTTATACTTAAGGTGTCTTTCAATAATAGAAGAAGTCTACTCAAAGAAAAGATAAGTCTAGTTAGACTTGAAAGGGGTGTATTTGGAGACATTGAAAATATCTACTAAATATAATTTAATTTAATTTAGGTACTAAATGATCAAATAAGTGATTATTTGACAATTAATAAATATATAATTAATTTCAAACATCTGCTTAAGGGTATCTTTAGAATTGCATTGTAAAACAAGACATTTTTAAATTCAATTTTAAATAATCCATTTTCAAAATAAATAGGTGTGATAAAAATAAATTATAGGTAGGGATAGGGCAATACTTTTAAAATAATAATCTTCCATACATGTTTAGTGAAAATAAATTTAAAATGTGTTTAATGTATAGTAACTAAAACAGGTACTATATGTTTTGTTCATATAGGTATAGAAGTTTGTGTATTCATGTATTACTATTTTAATTTTAAATTATTTAATTTATTTATTAATTAAATATAATTAATTATTATTTTATAATAGTAAATAATATTGATACATATATTATTTATTAATTAAATAATACCCCTTTAAATTAATATGTTTTGTATGATATAATATTATTAATTTATAAAGGTATGCTATATTTTACTATTACATATCAGGAGACTGAAAAAAAAAAGAAAAAAAAGAAAAAAAAAGAGAACAAATACTCCCTTCAGTGTAATAAAATGCAGGCGTCAATCTTTTGTTTTGGGATCTTAAAATTGTTCAATAAATATATTTTTTTAAAATCCTCATACATATATATATATATATATTATTCCTTTTTTGTGACTAAAATATTTTTTTTAATTTTTTTTTTGTTTTTGTGTTTAAAGTGGGAAATAAATTTCGAAGATGTTAATTATGAATATTTTTAATAGTTAAATTATGAAGAATGTTATGTTATTTACTACATAATATATTTCGGGTTTGTTTGTATTTTTTCTCCCTATGTAATTGTTTGAATCTGTATATTTTAAGTAATTAAGTTTATTTTTTTTATTTAATGAATTTTTTATAACACTTTTTGTTTAATACAAAAAAATAAAATAAGCCAATTCCTTCTATATTTTGAGTTAATTATCACTTACCTTCCTTATTTTCTTAAAATACTGGTACGATTTTTTTCGTTAACATCAACAGTTTTACGTAATTTAACATATTTACCCTCATAGGAGCCGAATTTTAATTGGGGCTAAGTTAAAACTCCGTCTAATTCAATTTAGGAAAATAAAACTGTATCGGTTCAATTAAAAAATAAGTATTTATCAGCTTATCGAGTAAATATGCTAGTTTAACAGAAATTATTAGAGGGTTTAAATTGATCCTAAGAAAAAATTTTTAAACTTTGATTGAGATTACGTTAAAAATTA
>JAVXUL010000016.1:8865724-8883011 GCA_035590515.1 Trichilia minutiflora | reverse complement strand
ATAAAATAAATTAAATATATTTGTCTTTTGTATGAATAAAGTATAAACGAATTTTAGGATTAAAAGAAGAAATATAAATTTTTTTGTATTAACTCTTATAAAAAATATAAAATATATATTATATTTTAAATAATAATTTTTTTTATGGATTAAGTGGATTGACCCACAAGTTAGATAAATTGATTCGTTTAACCCGCGAATTAAACGAATCAGGTCAAATCAATTTATAAATTAAACGGATCAAATTTTTTTAAATCTAATATATTAAAATAGTGGATTAAATAGGTCGATCTGTCGACCGCCGGCTCGTTTGATAATTGTAATCGCTTGTAGGAAATATAGATACTGTATCATATTTTTTTATCATTTTATATTTATATTTATAAAATTACAAATCCATCTTTCATGTTATTACAAATTGTTTTCCACACATGGGCATTATGGTCTTCATACATCAACTAATATGGGCATCATGGTCTTCGTGTATTAACCGACATCGAAATAATGGTCCTTGCATATGGAAATGTAACGAGGAAAACAAATGAAGAATGCAGAATCTAATGACCAAGGTTATTTATGTAATTGTAATAATTTTTATTTAAAGTTAAAAAAATCTAACAATTGACACCATCGATGTCATTGTGGCCCAAACAGCTTTTACAACACCTCGTTTCTTATAATAGGAAGCTCTGGCTGAATATTTTATGTCTCCAAAGTAGGATTTACAGTTCAAATTAAAACAATGAAATAAGAAGCCGGCAAAATAAAATTAGAATTGGGATTGGCCCAACAGATTTCTTTATAAAAAAAATATTTATATAAAAATAAATTTATAATAAAAAATAAAATAAGGCAAATAACATACATATTCTGAACATTTGAAGTAAGTTGATATATTTAATTATTAGAATAATTATAATTCAATCAGAAACTAGTGTAATTAAAAAAAATAAAAAAATTTTAATTAATATTTTTTCAACAAATTAAGATTTGTATTAATATTTGAGAAAAAATCTTTTGTGCAATCATTTCACGTGATATAAATGGCTCAAAAGTGGAGTGTATAGTTTTTAAAATTAGTAGGATTAAATTGTACGTTTAAAAATTAATAAGATTAAATTATATATTTAATTAAAATTTAGAGATTTCATGTAATTTAAAAAAAAGAAAAAAAGAGAAGAGAGAAAAAGGGAGGCAATAATGATGGGCTTGTTGGCGTAATGGCGTTGTGGACGAAAGGAAAATCAAACCAAGGACCGGTGGAATCAAAATTTGACGAAAAAAGCTTTTGTCATCTGCTTTTGTCCTTGGCTTTTCGCGCTTCCCAAAACCGACCTTTTGATTTTATTCTTCTTCTGTACATAACATGATTGCGTGGAGTGAATAGCAGCAGAATAGCGCCGTAGACGATGGAGGACCATCTTTCTCTGTTGGAACGGTACCGTCGAGATCGTCGTAAGCTTATAGAGTTTGTACTATCATCAGGTTCCGGTTTGATCAAAGAGCTTCGACCGCCATCTGATTCCCTCTCTAATGTTGATTTCGACAGTCTCAGCGCAGAATACGTCATCCACTGCATCAAATCAGGTATCTGTTCTTATGTCCTTTGAATTAACAGGAATAGAAAACACTCGATGAATTAAGTTTTGTTTGGTTTCCTCTGCTTGGCTGCCCCGAAAATTATGGAGGGAAAGAATGGAATTCTTCGGTTTTAGATGAAGATAATTAAGATTTCTACTCACCGAGAGAAAATGTTACTAGATTTAAAAGAAAATAGAAGAAGAAATAAATGGAAAGAAAGACAGAAGAATTAAGACAGAAATTTGTGCTCTCTTTGGTCGCTAACTATAACAAGAAAGTAAAATATCTTTCTTTAAAACTTCTTTGTTTATATGTTTTCTTCTCCCAAGTGTTTAAGAAATCAAATACAGTGCAAAATTTTTGCAATAAGTACACCTTCTTTTTTTTTCGTGAATTTGGTTCTAGTCGTGAATTGCAAATGTTTTGTTGTTATCAGGTGGAGTGGTTGATGTTTCTGAAGCGACTAAGAAGTACTTTGACGAATCTGCTTATCCGCTATCGGTAATTTATGTCTTTATCAAATACTAGGTCTTTAGTGTTAAGTCTTTTCATCTTGCTTCATGACTGAATAAAATTATGTACTTATGTATAGATTTAAAATTAATTTCTTCATGTAGCGTAAGGTACTTAGATTTACATTTTGTTTTTTGGGACATAGAAGATGCATGAAGGATAACTGGAGATGAAGATATTAGATATAGTATTTTTTCAATATCTTAGGCTCCGGTGTTTTTTTCAATATACTTTTTTCTCCATTTTGAATTGATTTTCATAGTTTAAAATTACTGTTAGCATGTAAGTTAGTGATTAATAGTATGGTTTGAAAAAGGAAATCAAATCAGAAGAACGTAGAACCCCAGAAAGTTTGTGAATAAATATGATTTAGAGGAAAGTGAGTAAAGGTAAGTGTAGTGAGACGCATAATTTTTTAATAATTAAAGAAAATTTTCTTTAGATTTTGTTGATGTCTGGGGTACAAGTTTTCGACTATGCATCTCTTTGTCAACACTAATATTTTTCTTCTTATTTATTTATTTCCGTTTTAATGCAGATTCATTCTCAGTTTGGGGATTCCTATTTTCTTGTTACTGATCCAGATTTGGCGGGCTCTCCCCCTAGACGCGTGCCTCCTCCAATTTATATGAAACAAACCATAAACCATGCATCATGCTCGACTAGTTTGCAGGATCCTGTAAATGCTGAAAATTTTGCAACATCCAGGAATGACTATGGCCTTAAATATAAATCAATGCCACCCACACCTTTGAGACCTGCAGGAGATAACGACATTCCTCCATTAGGATTACCTAACCTCAAAACAGGTATTAATTTTTTTTTTACTTATGTTCCTTTAGGATTTTAAAAGTCTGAAGCAATGAAGGTTTAACAGAAACAAGTATGCTTATGCTTCCATTTTCTGTTTGGCCCTACGGTTATTCTTGATATTTTTATATAAATATTCACATCCGTAGTTGGTCTTTCATCTTTTAAGTAGACTGATACATAATTTCAGGATTTCTGAAGGATTGTCAGACGATGATTTACGGGAAACAGCCTACGAATTATTGCTTGCATCCATGTTATTTTCTGGGTACTTTCTCTCTCCTCACTAACACCCACTTATCTATCTATCTGCATGCTTGGAGCCTGCCAGGGTTTCAGTATAAATAGGAAGCTCGTTTCAGAATACATACTTGTGATTTGATGTCCATTTCTTGTATCAGTTTCTCTTTCTTGCTTCTAATTTTGTTAGACCTCCACTCTTCCGGTGAACAGGATTGAAGTTTATTCAGCTGAGGACAGAAAGAAAGAAAAGAGTTCTAAACTTTTGTCTGGGTTGAAGAGTAAAAGGGATAAAATGCATTTAGAGTCTCTATCTTTGGAGAGACCTTCAAAGCTCATGGATACTGTCCGTGTCCAGATGCAGGCAAGCTATAAAACCTTTCAGTTTTTGGTGTCATCTGTAGCTCTGATAAGCTTTATGTTGAACATCCCAATTCTAATAAATATAAAAAGAAACCCTTTTAACTGCATCACTATGGGGACATTTCAAGTCTACAAGACATTTAGTTTTAGTGTATGTTACACAGGTCTCATCCTTCAGTTTTTATTTTGCTAACGATTCATAAACTAATTTCTCCACTTGCCAGTGTAGAATTTGACATGGAAAATTATTTGTTTGATATTTATGTATAAACCCTAGATGTCATCTACTAAGGGAGAACATATAGACTATGTTGTGGATGGTTAAACAATCTTTGATGTTGAGAACACTGGCATTCTAATTAAAAAAAAAAAAAGAAAAAAAAACTGAAGAGTGCTTGCTTAAGTAAGATTTGTTGGATGAGAGGATAGACTCACCTAGTAGGCTCAATGAATTTGCTCTATTTCAATTTGAGGCTGACAAAAGTTGGGGTTTGTTTCCTTGAATAAATATGATTCAGTTTCAGTTCTTTAGAATAAAGTACTTGTTTCTCTAATGTGAGGTGCATAACTTTACATAGAGGGAGTAAATGTATTTGATAATAATGATTTTTCTTTATGAGGAAACTGGGGGCTGGGGGTTTTAGTGAAGAGAAGAGTTTAAGCTTATATTCATTACATAGAAAGCTTCTTGGTTTATAAATTAGTACTTTTCAAATTTGCTTTCTTTGATGCACATGGTTGAGTATTGCAATTTCCTATAGGAGTTTAGTATTCTTATCCTCATCTCTTTACTTTAACTGGTCAGTTGCTGTTTAGATATCCGTTGTAAATATTTTTCCCTTACTAGATTTCAGAAGCTTTGGATGCATGCATTCGGAGGAATTTGATTCAATTGGCAGCAAGGAATATGTGTGGACAAGTCGATCTTGCTCAAATTTCATTGGGTCTTCTGATTGGTATTTTTAGGTCTGATTTTCTTAATGAAAAGGCTTATACACAATGGAAAAGTAGACAGGTAAGATTAACTTTAAGTTGTCTTACTATGAATCCTTTCTTCGATATTAGGAGTGCTTTTACAAAGCACCAAACCTACTACTAATAGCTTTTTCACTATGGTTACAGGCAAATATATTAGAAGAACTCTGCTTTTCTGCACATCTCACAACAACTGAACATTTAACCATTAGAAGTTGTCTTGAAATGATAAGAGATACAACGGTATACTCCTTTTGTGGTTATTATTATTTAATTGACAATAAAGTAACTTGATTTGATTACACTCGAATCTTACTACTTACTTATCATTTGTGTAGGAATGGGACTTTAAAATGACTGCTTCAGGACGTGTTGAGGTTCTATTATCTATTAAACAGTTGGCATTAAAATTATATTCTATTCCTGGAAGATTTGGTATCCAAAGTGAAACATATTTTTGGACTGATGCCTATCATTTGAACATTAGACTTTATGAGAAGTTACTTTTTGGTGTGTTTGATGTTCTTGATGAGTCTCAGCTCATAGAGGTAGAAGCTTTTATATCTTGTCCTTGCATTTGGTAGTTTCTGTGATGTTTTGCATGTGTATGTACTTTGAATGACAATAAACTTTTCTGCTTTGTGTTGTATTAGGAAGCCAATGCTATTATGTCACTTATCAAATTGACCTGGTCTACTTTAGGCATCACTCAGAAAATGCATTATGCAATATTTGCATGGGTACTTTTTCAGCAGGTATACCTTATGTCTCATAATTTTTAAATTAAAATGGCATCTTTCATAATAGAACTATTTTGATCCAACAGTGGTTATATGGCACCAGTGACTTATATTTTGGGGTTTGTGTGGCTAAAAGATTTTCAAATGATATGACCTGTGCTTGGATGAGGACTGCAAAATACCCACAATATTTTAATAAATGTTAAAGTTGTAGAATGCATACTGTGCAATTTACATTGTGCATTAATTACTTAGATTGAGATATGCTTTACTGTCACTTTTAGCCATTGGACTGAGGAAGTTGTGTCTATTGAAGTTTGTTGGGACAGGTGAGGGAATGTTACTGGAATATGCAGTTCATGAGTTGAAGAAAGTTTCACCAGCTGAGGAAGATGATGAGAAGGAAGTGCAATACATGAATAGTCTTATGTGTTCAAGGAAATGCAATGACAGAGAAGCTAAGCTAAGTTTTGTGCAGGCTATTTTTGTCTCATTAAGAATTTGGTGTGATAGTAGACTGCAAGACTACCACCTACATTTTAGCAAGGTTAATTGCTGTCTTTAGTATAATGTTGTATTCTTTATAATTCTTCCAATTATAGTGATAACCAACTTGTTTGCATCTTTTAGGACTTCCAATCAAGGTGCTTATGATCCTTTATTAGCGCTAGATTTTGCCAATCTATTATAACTCCTTAATATTTACTTGCTTTGATTTAGGCATAAACTTAGTTATTATAGTTGACATTGAGCTATTAAATTTTTTTTATTCTAAGAAGTTACTATGCACTATTTCCTGTTTTTTAATTTTCGATTATGATTATATTTCTTCAGGAGCCTTCTAATTTCAAGTCGGTGATGGCCCTGGCCTTAGCAGTTGGAGTATTTATTTCTAGTGATTGTGCTGAAATTAAGGTTAGGTCTTCTGTAGGAAGTTACTGTTACATGCATATGGTAGTCAAAATGAGTTAAGCTAATCTGTTACTGCTACATTCTTTGTTGTTTTTATAAAATGTATTATATGCATTTTTCGTTGCAATTTTTTTTTAATTGATAGTTATAATATTACCTTTACCAAGAAAGTTTTTTGATGCTGCTTGCTGTTTCTAGAATAATAGAAATCTTGTCTTGATACATCAAATTTTATTTTTCAATTTTTCCCATTATTATTTCTGTTTTTATTATTCATGGACTAATTGCTGTTCATAGAAACAAAAAAGGTTGTGTTAATCTATGGACAAAGAAGATTGTACGAATTGTTGGGCAACGCAAATTGCGCTTAGCTTTCTAATGAATCATAAGGGCATTATTGTTTTTGTTGTTAAGAGAATCTGTATTTGTAGCAAGGAACTTTTCATTTGTTCACAGGTCTTCTTTTACGTGCTAGTTTAGATGCAAAGATGACAATATAAGCTAATTAATGGTCATCTTATGTATCATGTTTTCATGCATGCAGTTAACGGATTTGAATACTTCAGATGATAATACTGGGAGAAGACTCAAAAGATATGTCAAGAAGTCTATTAAAGCTGCATGCTGGCAGGTGAGTTTGTTGTTTCTCCTTTGCAAATAATATTTGCTTGGTTAGGTGATGTTTTGGATGTCGTATTATTCTTAAGCAAATACTGTATATTTGATGTAGAAATTGGTTCCAATTTGACATTATCTTTTAGCCCTTTTTGTACTTTAGATGAGGCTGATTTGTTTTTCTTAGGTAGCAAGTACCATAGATCTCAAATCCAAAGTACAAAGGACTCATCCATTGGCTCTGCTTGCAAATGAACTAAGATCAATTGCTGAAAGAGAGCACAGTGTGTTTTGGCCAGTAATATGTCAGTGGTGTTCTGAAGCATTGATGATCTCAGCCGTACTATTGCACCAATTTTATGGGGAAAGACTGGTTTGTTACCTTAACTTCTTAATTGAATTTATCTTTTTGGTTTTCCATGATTGTTTATTTGTGCAAAATATCCTTTATCAATTTCTTTGAGTGTGCATTTTTTTTCCCTGGAATATACAGAAACCATTCATCCAGGGAGTGACATCTCTGTCTGAAGAAGCTAGATCAGTGCTTCCGGCTGCCAATAAATTGGAACATTGCTTGACTCAGTTATATGCTTCTGCTTTTGAAAAAATTGGGCCCCGGCACCGTATGAATCAATTGGAACGTTATCAGGTTAGAATCTATTTAACTTTTAGATATCATAAGATAACAATGAATTAGTGGTATTAATGGTTCTTGTGTTGCATTTCTTGGTCATGTATTATAACAAGTCTGCAGGACTTGCCTGGTGTTCACATATGTAAATTTTTTTATGTGGTTCTCAGATGTCACCCATATTCTGACCCCTTCTGTTGATTAATTCCAATTGCTTTTGGTTATTTCAATGACAAGTTCTTTTTGAGTTCTTTTACTTCTAATTTACTTTGTTTGTTTTTCATTTTAAGCATGATAAGTTGATTACTGCATCTGTTTTTGTCTTACAGAAATGATAACTGATTATATATATCTATATATATGCACACTTATTGATTACATAGATATATTTATATGTTTATATATCTATCTATGTATTTGATAAGAATGAAAATTGATCATACTTTTGTGGGAATTACACTGAATCCTATGATTTTACCATCATTGAACACAATATATATGTCTCATTTTGCATTGCTGGAGGTCTTTCTGAAAGAATGGCATTGGTCTTTGAAATGGTGGTGCTTAAAGCATGTATGGGCATTTGATCCTGTTTGTTCTTGGTTGACTGTAATGACAAGCAGTGTGATCTCTGAAAACTAGGTGTCTAATCTCTGGATTTGGTTGCTTGGAGCACAATTTTGTAGGGCATTTTGCATGTCCTTTGTAACAAACAGCATAGTCTGATATGTCAGCTATGAAATATTCTGAAACATTTGTTTCGAAGCTTTTTAAATACCTTGTTTGTTTATGATCACAATTTGAGCGATAAGAAATCTTCTCAATGCAGATTGGAGAAGTTTGTCGTTCAATCATTCTTGATTGGATAATTACTCAGCATGCTCATATTTTGGAGTGGACTGGACGTGCATTTGATCTTGAGGTTGGTTTTATACTAAGTAGGCTTCAAACATCTGACTTAATGTTTGTTGATATTAAATAAACTGATTAATTATCATCATAATTACAAATTCCTCAAGTCTCTCAAGCAATCAATTAAATAAAGATTATTTATCTAGCATTTATTATATTGTTTGATGGTATCAACAACATAGATATGAGATAAACATTGACGAACAAATATATGACTTAAAGAAAAAAATTTTAGTTGTGTTAACATTGAAGGGGCTAACCAGAATATTTCAAACACTTGGGGGCTATTTGTTTTTTGGTCTGAAATCTGAATTTGACTTATTATCATCAAACATTCACTTGATTTAGGTTTATTTTTATAATTTAGGTCTGATTATAAGACATTCATGTCTAAATAGATTTGAGTGAAATTTTCTGGTTTCTGTCTGAATGGTTACGTAATTTTTTGTTTCAAAAATATTCTTATTAATTCATTTATTTTCTACCATATAAAACCAAACCATTTAACTTTCTATTAAATACTTTATTATTTATAATAAATCTTAGAATTTTACAATTTTAGACAACATAATTGCCCAATTTATTCATTTTGGCAATATTTTTCTTCCATTCAAATGATTGATTCTACTTTTTTTTAACAAGAATAAAGGAAAAGAATTACATTAGATATAAGCAGATAACTTTATATATTATGTAAATAGAATAAAACCACCTTATTTTCGTTTTGTTTGACTTATGAATATTTTTAACATGTATTAACGGTTAAAAAGACTTATATGTAAAAACACACGTTTTCAAATATTATACATCTATCAATACTTGTATCAAATGTCAAGAAACAAAAAACAAACATATTATTTTGATGTATATAGTCAGATCTATTCCTACTTTAGTTGAATTTAGAACCATTTAGATAAAGCTAACTTAAAGTAGAACAAGGGAATAACTGAAAATGTTTTTGTTTTCTTTCATTTTTCGTCAAATTTGCTCTGACAGGTGAAATTTTATTAATAATGTTTATGAAGGGCTGGAAATCATGATATCATCTGTATAATCTTTTATAGAAATTTTGAATAATAAAGTTAAATGGTTATGGGCATGTGCAGGATTGGGATCCTTTGTCATTTCAGCAAAGACAGGCAGCATCAATAGTTGAAGTTTTTAGGATTATAGAGGAGGTATGTATTTCTGGACAGTTTCTTGGCAACAAATTTCCAAAATATCTATGATGATACCCATACATTCAGCATAAAGATGATTCAGAGAGAGGCTGACTTGCAAAGAAAAATCTTTTTGCAAGCATCTTTCCTATTGCACTGTGAATTTCCATCCTCAGGATCAAGATATCTCTGTTTTTTCTAACTGAAACTGTAAATATAACGATATTATTTAGCACTGCAATTGTAGTTCTGGATAATGGTGCATTGTTCCCTACACAATTATGTTGAAAATTACTATGACTGAAATCTGTCCAGTGTTTATCAAAATATTTCTTTTTGCTTGTTTTTGGTATAATTGTGTTTCCTTACATCCAATTTAACCTGCAGACTGTCGATCAATTCTTTGGTTTGAATCTCCCTTTGGATATAACACATTTACAAGCTCTACTATCTATCATTTTTCACAGCTTGGATACCTACCTGCAGAGAGTGCTCAACCAGTTAGGTAGCATGCTCATTATCGAGTAGCATATTTATGTTGAGACATTACTAATTATGTTTGAAGTTTGAAGTTCTACTACTTAAAAACAAAATTTTATGTAATGTTGAAAGGAACTCTAAATAGGATTATGCTGCCTTTAACTTTGGGCTTACCGGGTGGACAACCGGGTGAAAGCCTCTTACGTATTTTACAAAAATTGTATCTGGTAGCTTGCTCTTTCTCACAAACTGATTATTTCACTTATGATGATGGTGCGATAATCATAAACACTATAAAACATTCTAAAAGATACATTGAGTCCATATATTGATATGATTAAGGACATTGGTCATGCAACTGTAACTTGCACAAGACAATAGTCTCTTGGCTTGCAGAAGAATTATGTGAAAGAAGTTCCCAAGCTTAATAGGTTCATGGTAAGTATTCAGAGAGAGTCCACTCAGTTTGTGCTGATTATATTCTGGTACTGAGCTTGGTAGGTATGCACAAGGTTAGCTTAATATCATAGCTTTATTAGAGGAGATCTTATGAGCACTAAATTGAAACAAAGAGATGTCAAGAATTTACAGATTGTTAGATCGTACAGGACAAACTAAGAACAGTGGATTTTAATGTTAGTCCTGCCGATATGCAAGAGATTTAAAAAACAATAGATTTTATGGCAACATACCAATCGCATTGTTAGTGTACTTCGCCTAGGAATTTGCTCTTTTTATTAGCTACTGGTGTAATTTGAAAGCAGATTTTCTTGCAATATGTCCCACCCTAGGAGAATTCATGGGTTCGTGAAGTGTCTTTTTCTGATCATGTAGTGTAGTGTTAAATATTCCAATAATCGTTTGTTTTCATCTGACTTTCTTTCCCATGCAACTGGTGAAGAGAATTAATGCATTGCAATATTTTGCAGTTGAGCAAAATCATCTCTACCCATCAGCTCCTCCTTTAACTCGTTATGAGGAGACAGTTTTCCCAATGGTTAAGAAAAAGCTGCTTGAGTTTACCGTTTTAGACGAAAGTGTGGCTACGAAGTTGAATGATTTGACAACTCCAAAACTCTGTATCAGGTTGAACACCCTTCAAGTAAGTATGACTGTCTAGTTATTTGATGCCAGTCATACAATTCTTGTTGATTGCTTTGAGGATTGTGAATATGAGTAACATCAATAAGGACTTGATTGAAAAAGAATTAAAAGAACTATTGAATTTGGAATATTTGATCAACTAAATACAAATCCCGTTGCTCAAATCTTCTTTCTCTAATCTAGTTTAAAATGATGAGAGGTTGTTATTGGTGAAACTTGGGGATGATATTGCTAGTGCAATTATCGTTACTTCCTTAGCGGTGGACTTAATAACCCAAAATTCAGAGTATAAACTCCCCCAATGTAAAAGAGATTCTAAATGTTTAAGTAATCCATTCAATGGTAATAGTTGAGTCACTTGGAAAGCAACAAATCTTGCTTGCAATAAGTTGGCCTAAATTTGTTATGTTTTTAATGAAATTTTAAATTTTCTTATTATTCTTCCAAACTAAAATATTCAAAATCTTGATCCATGATTAAAAGATTAACTTACAATTTGTGGTGTGTATTTAGTTTCTGGGGAACTACATTATCAATTGAAATGCAGAATTTTGACTTGGGCTGATTAGGCTATGTAAGGTTAGATGTCAAACCTGGTGCAAGGCTTTAAATCCTGGAACCATGCTGAATAGAAGTTTCAGTTTAAATATCAGGATCATGACTTCAGCAGCCTAGACTAGGTTAGAGGCCAACCCAGGCTCAACGAGAGATTTTAAAATTCTTGACTTTCACCTGAACCAATCCAATATGAGATTCAATGTTAGTCTACTCATTCAAGCCCTCACTATGGTCATTATTTATTTTGAACTGCAATTTTTTATCTAATGTGATCTGTACACTCTAGAAAGCTTTTGGCATAAATTTATACCCTAACGTGTTTAGATACTCCGAGCAAGCACAAATGTATATGAATATCTTTTGAAATACATTTCAAACCTTGAACACTTTCAACCATGAAAAGTTGTTTAAAATTTTATAGGTTGAGCTATGTTTCTTCAGCTTATAGAGGCATAAACCCTGGCTCTGCTAGGTTAATGTTAGGTTGGTGAAGAAGTCTTTACCCACTGCCATCCAAGATTTTAAATCCAAAGCCAAATACGGGTAACAATGTGGTTAGGCTTGAGGTTGGTGCTAAACTTTCAAAGTTGTTGCCACATCTACTGAGAAATCTTTGTAGGTTTTCATCTGGTCCTGGTAGTCCTGATGAGAAATGTGGTATTTCTAATTATGTCAAAAGCCTTGACTTAAATTTGATACTTGACAAGATATGAAAAATTTATATTTTTTCTAATGTCACCATTTGACATTAAATCACAATTTAGGATTGTTTGTACATGCCTTGAACTTTCTTTTACCATATTTTCTTTTGTTCTGCAGTACATTCAGAAACAAGTTAGAGTTCTCGAAGATAGCATTAGAAAATCTTGGGCACTTGCGGAATTATCTACTGATCAATCACCGGGTAAGTCTCTTTGATGCAAATCTATTTAGCATTGTTGAATAGAGTGAGATACAAACTCAGGCTTGGAAGTAGTATTCCTCTAGAGGATCAGCTAAAGAGGTGCAATATTGTATAAATGGAATCTCCTGAGGACAGTTAATGTTTAATAGAAGGAGATGATACACTGGGGATTGTTGGGGGATGAGCTTTCTTTTAAATGATCAGCTACAAAAGGAGCTATAATGTCTAAATGAAGATCTCCTGGACCTTTCCTCTACTTTTAATGCACTCTGAAGTGCCTCTCTGTATTTTATGCATGGCACTTGGGGTGGTCAATACCTTATTCAGACTGTGAGTTAACATATGCATGTAATAGATCACCATATGAAGTGGAAACAAGATGCATATGCATGTAATAGATCACCATACGAAATGGAAACAAGATGTTTATGAATAATGTTAAAAAATGTTGAAAACTGATAAAATAAAAAAATTTAGCAGCGGCATCTAAATTGCAAATTTGTACTGGTTTTAGGATGCTAGTTAGATTGCAATTTTTTAAATTATTATTCATTCTAGTGATTCTGTAGATTAAAGAGGGTATTTGAAACTAGCAAAGTTTTTTTTTTAAAAAATTATTTCCCCTTTTTCTCTCCGCTTCATTTATAAGATTGAAAACTTGTATATTTTTCCATCTACTTCTTTGCTGATGGAAATCCATTGACAACTGAAGTGCTTGATTATATTGAGTCCCAGCATTGCTTTTTTATTTTCATCCAGCCAAAGAAGAGCTGCATGAAGCTTTGGAGAGTGATTTTCTGACAACTAGTGAAGCTGTGGACGAACTGTTCATTACCACCTTAAACATCATCCAGGATACTGCTATTGGTACTGTCAGCAAAATTTGTGATTTCATAGGTGAGCTATATATATTTTGTTTGCATTTATAATATCTGTCTATCAATTATTTCTTTTTTGTCCCAATCAATAGGACTGCCAATAAGGCACCATCTTTAAGTTATATTTTCTCAATAACATTAATTTCCTATTTCTTTCTGTTCAGAATCAACTTACCTAGTAGCTACCTAGTCTGCCTCATGCTAATTTGACAGCTGCTTGTATCTCTGTGTGTGCGTTGTGAAAACAGCAGATATAGTTCATCAACTTGTCAAGTATGCATGAACATTGAGTCAACATTATTAATTCTATTGATAAAATAAAGTGGTGGTAAACATCAACATTCATTTATTTTATTATTTTATCTTTTCAGGACTAGATTGGTTAACGAATTAAAAATGTAATGGTGTTATTGCTTCCTGATATGTTCCTCTGTACAGATCATTCCTTTTGGTGACTCTTTTTGCTTCTCATTTAGCAGAGAGTATTAACCTGAATTTCATTAAATTGTAACTTCCTAGGAGCAAGAGTTGTATTTTGGGATCTGAAGGACTCATTTCTCTCCTGTTTATATCGTGGTAGCGTGGAAAGTGCTCGTTTGGAGAGTTTTCTACCTCAGATTGATACTGTAAGATACTTAAGTGGACAGCCTCTATGCCTGTGTGAGCTTACATGCTTGTGTGCTTGTCTACTGTGCACTTAGTTATAAAGTTTGGATCACTTTTCTGTGTCATGATATCTTCTCTGAATTAAGAGGAATTGATGCAGGTTCTTGACCACATTTGCGGTTTGATAGATGATTCTCTGAGGGATTCTGTGGTATTGAGCATTTGCCGAGCATCATTGGTGTGTTTCCTCTATATTATGTAATCTGTTGAGGCCCAGGCCCCTATCTCTGTGGCTTATATTGTATATGCTTCAACTATGCAGAAAGGCTATGTTTGGGTATTGTTGGATGGAGGTCCTTCTCGTTCTTTTTCTCATTCAGACATAGGGATGATGGAAGATGACCTTAGTATGTTAAAGGTATAGTTCATGAAACATTAAGAAAAAGGAACAATTTCTTTTTCTTTTTGAGTTGTGTTTGCATGCATCGAACATTGCATATTTTTTTAGCATGTGGAAAGATGTGAATTTTTTAAAAGTAAAATGTGATATTGGTAATGATTAGATGCCATTCCTAAACCTGAGGTGGAGTTTTCAGTGACAACATTAAATTTCTGGCTTCACACATATGTGCTTACATTTTTTTTGTCATTAGACTTAAAGTGTGGTACTTGCTGATAGACGTATGCTCCTGTGCTTTCTAGGAATTCTTTATAGCTGATGGAGAAGGTCTACCTCGTTCACTAGTTGAGCAAGAAGCAAAATTTGCTGAAGAAATACTGACCTTATTTTCCTTACAGGTTTTGTGATTCATATTGAAGCATTATAGTGCTGTTGAAATTGAATGGCCGAAACTGTTGGTTTGATGATATCATTTTTTGCAGAGTGAAACTCTTATTCAGATGCTGGTGAGTGCAAGTGAGCACATTTCAGTGGAAGTAGATCCACAAAAACATGTTCACATGCAATTGGAAGGTGCAGACACTTTAGTGCGAGTCTTGTGCCACAAGAAAGATAGAGAGGCCTCCAAGTTCTTGAAAAGGCAATATCACCTTCCAACATCTTCAGGTGATATTTTGATGCCAGTGCAACTAAATGGAATATACTTTCTTCTACTAATATATAAATTATAGCACTTTAATTTTATTTAGCTGTCATGAGTCATGACAGTATGGCACTGTGGCGAGTGCAATGGCTCCTGAGAGGAAATCGCATTCTAACTTTTATATAGAAGCAATTTTATAAGTGATAAGTTTATCATAATATTTTAGTTTCTTAAAAGAGTGTTTCTTAACAAGCAGCAAAAGTAGGAGAAAACTTATAAGCAGCCTGTCAGCTTTTACCCCATAGATAACTACTTGAATGGAGCTTCTTTATTATGTGGTATGGTTTAGAGGCAGTTAAGCCAATATCATATTTTGGAAATAACTTCAGTATTGCCAGTTACATTTAGCGTACCACTGTGAATAGTCTACATGAAGCCCATTTTCTACTCTGAATTTTAATTAATGTAGTAATACGGACAAATTTTACTACTTTCTTAAACAAGTAGAGGAGGTTTAGTGCCAACTCATTCATTGATGTGTTTTTCCTTCCACCACATGGATGGATCCTACTATACTTCTAGCTAGGATATATTTCTTTCTGAATCTATGGTTGGAGCTGCATTTCTTCAACCCCCCCTCTCTTCTCTTTGTTGAGAACAGGCAACACGTCTTTCTTGTTGAGAACATGCAACAATAAAAAAAAAGGGGGTGCTCGTTAACTTTCTTGCCGGAATGGCAATTTGACCAAGATAGTCATCCCTAGCCATGCTCAATTTCCTCTTAGGATGGAGTTGATTTTCTTAAACAATTTTGGGTGGTTGGTGTTTTTAGTGTCATATTTCTTATAAATGGTCTCAAGACTTCTTCCCTGCCTCCCTCTTTGTGCAGAGTATGATGACACTCCATCAAGCCATTCAACTTCGGGATCACCTATTGCATTTGATGTTCTTAAGAGAAGCAAGTCATTCCATTGGACTAAGAATGGGCAGAGTGGTTTCAAAACAATGAGGAAGAAACTCCAAAAGGCAACGTCTGAAATAAAAAATGTATCCTGGCCATAGTACTGCAAGATGGTCTTCTATGAAGGCATGCTCATCCATACACATCCCAAGAAACAATTTTGAAGCAAGTTTTTCCCCTCTAGTTTGCGTAAAGGCTATATCATCTCACCCCACAGCATTTGCATTTGGGTCGACTGTAGGGTGGATTTATACAAATTAGTATACAATAGATGAATAGAATTTTGTAGGTCCAAAAGAGGATCATTGTGTTTTTAGCCGTGGAAATTCGATACTGTTGCTCAAGTGTATATGATTATGTGTTTTATGTACTCATCAGAGACAATTAAAACCAAAACAAACATACTTTTTGGATGTTAGGGGAGAAATTGGAGGTGTGCAAGTGTACCTTTAATTATTTACATGTTTTATTTCACCATCCGCACAAAATTTCGTTTACTTCAAACAAGCAACTATGATTAGCTTATGGAAGTGTGCTATTACCATCAAGAAAATCACAGTATATATTGCGACTCATCTGATGGTATGCTCTCATATTCTAGAAGTTACCATTTCTTATTCGAAGAGTCGATAATAATTGCCACTTTTTCTAGCTTGATAAGACAACTATATCTACTGCTTGGCAGAGGTGGAGAAATTATTAGCCCATCACACAGAAAGCTTAAAGAAAGGGTGAGAAAACAACAAACAGAAAGTCAAAGCCTCAAAGCAAATGAGATCAAGAACCCTTATCGATTTCCAGCTGAATATATCACCGCTAAAGAAAAATGAATAATAATAATAATACATTGATTGATAATTAACAAATAAAATGTCAAGGAATAAATCAAAAAAGAAAAAGAAAAAGAAAAAATGATTCAAAATAAGATCTTAATTAAAGGAAGAATCTCCAGCATTAGATTACAAAAACGTGTACACTTAAAGTTTTACCGTTAAGATATGAGAGTACGAGCAAGGGTTTGGCGCTAAAACATATATTCAAAACTTAAATCAACCATTAAAAGTCAAAAGATTTAAGAAACTAATGTCTTGGCGGTAGACCTGTCAAACGGACCGGACCGGCTCGGCTCGGCTCGGCTCACTACGGATCGACACTTAAACGGATCGAGCCGAGCCTGCCCACTTATTATGCGGACCAATATTTTGCTGGTCCTAACCCGACCCACGAATTAACGAGCCTAAACGAGCCGGCCCGCGGACCGACTTTAAAAATTTTTAATTTAAAAAAATATATAAAATACA
>JAVXUL010000016.1:8854507-8865624 GCA_035590515.1 Trichilia minutiflora | reverse complement strand
TCTGAATTTTTTATACATATTCTCTCAGAATTTGTTTGTTATTTCTTCGGTTAGTGAGAGAAAGTGAGCTCATTTGTTTATCTACTCTTTAAGAGAGTTTCAAGTTTAATTCTTACGAATTATTAAGGGTTTCTCTTCACCTGTGTGTCAAGAAAGAAATTATTTGTGGGTTACACTTCACCCAGTAAAAGAAAGTTGTAAATTGTGGTTGTCCTTCACCGTAGTTAAGAAGGAGTTGTATTGGGTTTCTCTTGACCCGTAAAAACAAAGATTCCAATGATCCTCGATGTGTGTGGATTCACCCGAGAAGAGTGGACGTAGACGGTTTGTCTAAGCACTATAAAAATTCTGTGTGTCATTTATTTTTTGCTTGCACTGTACTTCCTGCATTCATCTCGTAGAACATTTTTAATTTGTTTTAATTCAAGTTTTTAAATTAATCCAATTCACCCCCCCCCCCCCCTCTTGGATTACACCAACTGGGACTTCAAAACGATGACATAGAAACAGTTAGACTATCATCTTAAAAAGACAAGTATATGATACAATAACGAATGACTTTAGTGAAAGGGAAAGATTGTTAGTGTATACCCTAGAAACCATTCATGTTATCGGTTTCAGAAATAATAATCTTGTATAAGTTTTTTATTTATTAATGAAAGAATTAGCTCTTTATTTACATATGTTTGATGCTTCCTTTATTTTTTCATACATGTAATAAAGAATGTATGTAAATTATTCAGATAAATTTATTTAAATATTAAGTAAAATTATCAAAGTCGTTCCCTACGTGCGTGGTGTTGATTAAGTAACTATATCATATAGTAGGCATATTAGTTGCCGTATGATGATATATATAGGTTGACAATGTGAGTATTGTCATAAGAGCATTAGTGTGGATTTATAACTGATATATTATTTATCGAAAGTGACTGAATATCAATTAATCATGTGGTATGCATGTAGTCAATAATTTATTGATAGATTATAATAGTATGCGACATAATCCTTTGACTTAAGACATTTGAAATCGAACTTTATATAGATGGTTATATTTTATATGATGTATAAGTGCAGGGCTAACATGTATTGTACAAGAAGTCGGTTTGGGTATACTTTATTCATATCGGTGTTCGATTGACAATCAAGATGAGATTCGTTGGCTTGACACATTGGATTCAGAGTCTTCATTAACTCTATCTGAATTGAGTTCCTAATCAAATATCGATGGGATATCTTGATTATAAGTCTATGACTATAATATAATATTGACATATGTCAACAATTAGAATATATATTGAGATTAGGGTTTTGACATTTCATAAACTCTTTCTTTATCAGGATACGACAACTAGAATATGTATTGAGATTAGGGTTTTAACATTCTATAAACTCTTTCTTTATCAAGATACGACAACAAAAAGATATTATCCACACATTACGTGCAATCAATGAAAGATTTAATAAAGATATATCTTTACCGTGACTTAGAGACTATGACGCATTGCTAGATACTAACTATAATCAATGAGTAACTGAAATGTTATATATATTAATGACTATATCACGGTGAACATTTATGGTTACATCAAAATTTCTCGAACGTTTCTTTATATGTGAGAGAGAGAATATTATCAGAAGAGGGTTAGCACCCTCATAATAATATAGAAGAGGCCAAAATATATACGTATAAGTATTATATGTAATTAATATTATTTAAAATTCTAAAGAATTGATATAATGATATCTTGATGTAATTTTATATAAATTACTTGTCAAATTTGATAATAATGATTATCAAATATGTTAAAATATGATTTTAAAATTAAATGGTGAAAACTAAATTAAATTATTTAATTTGGTGTTAAATGACCATTTTTCCCCTATATGATACATTTATATAATTTATTGTAAATTATATATTTAATTTTAATAATTATGATTATCAAATATATTAAAATATGATTTTAAAGTAAAATGATAAAATCTAAATTAAAGTGTTTAATTTATATTAGAATAATTATTTTACATTTATGATTAATTTGATCAATGACATTATAATAATTATATCATATTCTTAGATTTTATTTAAATTCATTATAGTAATTAATATGTTAATTAATTGGTCATTTATTTATTTTTAATAAATGTAAAAGAATGAGATAAATGATGGCATATATTAATTGTTAATATAATGACACTTGACAAATGATAATTTGTCCAAATTTTTATTATATATCAAATGTCCTTTAGTCCACCTTCACATGGTTTCACACATCTAATGTAAGTGTGTTTGTATCACATAATGTTTAATTAATTTAATATATTTATAAGATAAATATAGAATTAATTAATTAAAAAAGAAAAGAAAAATATATAAATTATTATTATTTTCATTTTAATTAAGAAAATGAATAAAAAATTTGGTTCTCTCGTGAAGTTCAGCCAACATTGAAGAAAACTTAAGATGGTACAAATTAAATAGAATTCATAATTTTGAGTTTAGTCTTCATCAAATTTTTATGATAACAACAAATCTCTCAAAAACTTTAAGATAATTTCCATAAAAAACTCTTGTTTTCTTTGATTTTTTTAATCTAGAATTTGTTACATTTATGCATAATTTAAATCATAGAAACCTTCAATAATATGCCTAATTATGTCAAATACATATCAATATATACATTGATATAAATACTTAATATTTATGATACTATATGATTGCATCCACTGTCGTCCAAGAGCTATAAAAAACTTCTTCCAATCGTAGCATACGCTCTTCCAATCATAATGTCTTCCAATCATAATGTACACTCGTCCAGTCATAGCATACGCTCAGCATACCATTAATTTTATTTCTCTTGTCGTTGTACAAACTCTTCAAAATTTATTATGAAAGTACCAAGATCATGCAATATTTTCTCCACGATAACTGGAGTAGTCTATGCCACTGGGTATGTGAGGTATCTGTAACAATAAATCTCATGCCTAAACCACACAATACCATAACACCAAACAAAATCTAAATCAGTTCAATAGAATAGTGTTAAAGGTTCTATAGTTTCTTGCCCCATTACATCATTTAAACAAAACAAATCATACAAAATGTCAAGTTTGAATGATTGCTAACGACCCCGATTATATCTTTACTGATAAAATTACAGGCCACTAAAGCAATTTCAAGGGGAAAGAAAATACATGTAAACCTGTTGGTTTCAAAACTTAGATTAAAACTGCTTAGGCATTATGATGATGGAGTAACATTTTCGGTCGACAAAGCTTAAATCAAATCACCTTAACTAGGACTTAACCTTCCCATCAAATTCCTTATTCCCTGCGATCTTGTTCCGAAGCAGTAGCATCAAATTCCTTATTCCCTGCAATCTTGTTCCGAAGCAGCGGCACTACAACTTGGTAAGCTAACATTTTGTGGGGGCGGTAAAGGATTTGCAGGAAACTGCTGCTGGGACGGTTTTCCAGGCGCATCCAACTGAAATGAGACATTGGTTTGACAAAAGTTGATTGACCCAAAATCTGATGGGGCTGAACTACCATCCTTCTGTGTGCTGGGACGGTCAAGTTGATTCTGGAAATAATCCTGAATAGCCAAATTATCCTCTACCGGAATTGCACCTGTAAGAGTCTTGAATGCAAATTCGAGGCATGGATCCGACCAAGAATCACCAAATGGAAAGAGATGTGAATCTGGATTTTCATCATCCATTTTCTCATTTTCCAGCTTTTGAGGTGGTTCTTCTGGCTTTTCATTTTCCAACTTTTGAGATTGCTCTCCAGAAACAGGTTGGCTTTCAAGAGGTTTGCCGCTCTTGTCTGATGACTCTTCATGTAATGGAGCACCTATATGAGTAAAACCATGCTGCACAAGAGTTGTTTCATGTCCAGACTCAAGCTGCTGAGATGTACTGTCTGGCAGATCATGTTGATCAACAACTGCACACAGGACTTCACTTTTACATGACTCTATCATTGCATTTCCAGAAGCCTGTTCACCAGAAAATGAGTTGACCACCAGCTCAGGTCCAAGGCCAGCAAGACGTTTTGAAGATCGATGAGGCAAGCTAAGCTCTTGCTTATTCTTGGATTTAACTCGGTTAATCCGACTTTTCTTGTTGCTGCTCTTTTCCAACTTTGTCCCCTGCAATTTCTCTAACAGGACATCAGCTTCAGTAATTGAAACATGCTCATTATCAGGTACATGATCCACCATAGTTTCACCCATCAGAGCCTTGCATGGATTTGAATGAGAATTCCCAGAGGATGATGATATGAACGGTTCTGACTTCCCATCATTGTTTTCGTCAGATTGCTCTCCCAAAATAGCTTTAAGTAGTTGAGATGTTTCATCTACCAAAACACTGGAACTCAAACCAGGAGCCTGAATGGTCTTACTTTCACAAGATTCTGTAGTTAACATCCTAGAAGCTCGTTCAATAGACACTGAATTACCCATCATCTCAGGTTCAAGCCCAGCAAGACGGTTTGAAGACCGTCGGGGCAAGTTAAGTTTTTGCTTATTCATGGATTGCATTGAGTTTACCTGAGTTTTTCTACCACTGCTCTTTTCCAGCTTAGTCGTATCCAAGTTGTTCTGCTGCAGAATATCAGCTACATGAGTCAAAACAGGCTCACTATTAGGATTAGAATTCCCTGGTGTTTCACTCATCAGGGCCTTGAATGCAGATTCTAGGCAAGGATCTAAAAAAGAATCCCCAAAGAACAAGTTTACGCGTTGCTCTGCCTTGTCAACAACTGTTTCAGCAGATTTCAACTTTTGTGGTTGCACTCCTGGAAGAGCTTGATTTGCTGTGTTTGATTGCCCTCCACTACATGGAATGTTTACCTCAGGTGAGACATGATTTGCATGTTCCATTACTGAGCCAGTCTCGAGTTGCCAAGATATTTCATCCACCGAACCACTGGAAATCAAACCTGCAGCTGGAATGACTTGACTTCTACATGATTCTGTAGTTACATTTCTGGGAGCTCGCTCAATAGGCTCCCAGTTGGCCACCTGCTCAGGTTCAATACCAGCAAGTCGTTTTGAAGACCGACGTGGCAAGTTAAACTGTTGCTTAGACTTTCTATTGCCGCAGTTGATTTGACTCTCAGGCAATCTCTGCCCTTGAAGACTATCAATAACAGGAGTTGAAACTGAACCATTATCAGCAAAAGCAATTTTGCCTTGATTTCCCTGTGAACCTTGAAGCTTTGCCAGTTCTAAACTGCTCAAACTACGGTTTTCCTTAGTTTCGGCATCCTTTTCAATTGTCATTTTAGCCATTTGCACTGGAGAAATCTCAGACATTGGAGCTCCAGCAAGACCAGTTTCAGCAGATACCCCCTTGCTCCACCCTTTTTTAAGGACTTCGGCTTCTGGAAGCGCAGGGTTGCATACATCAGAACTTCCCTTACCTACATCAGCAAGTTTTGACTCATCATTGCCCATATAACTGGTCAGTCATTACTTGACGACAGCTAAAATTTAACATCTCACCTGGGAAAAACCGTCTCCTGGCGGCAGGGTGCTCCAATTTCTGCCTTTTAGCATCAGGCAATTGCTAATATAGAGAGAAGGCAAAGCAAAAAAGGTCTAATCAAATTCAAAGTTCTTATTAGCAATATAACAGAAAAACTATAACAAAATTGCTATTTATTGCTGACATAGCCTGCCATATACATATATAGTTACATTCTAAGGCATATGTTGTGATAATCAATTTTTATTTCTCCATTTAACTGCCCCCAGATAGTTTTGATTTAAACCTTTGAAAAGAAAAATTGGGTGGGCGAATCAGCGTATTTCATATTGATCATCATCAAAAGACATTTATACATATGAAGCAAACTTAACCAAACCAAACAGTTGTTTAATAGTATTTATCTTGCATAAACCCAAATTCCTAGCTTTTGAAGCCAAGCAGTAAAATAGATTAAAATATAGTCAAAGTAAACACATTTATACCCCACCATATACCAAATAGTGCTATAATCAATATGAATCAATACCCTAGAATAAATCCCACATCAAGAACCAAAAATTGAGACAACAAAATCATACCAAGGGGGGTGCACACATACCAAGGCTACCTCATTAATTGACTCAGGATCATCAGTGCCCCCTTTTGCTGGTTTAAATGCATATTTACTAATCTCTCCGGTTTCTAAATAACGGAATACATCCTTTTTGGAGCGGAATACATATCCAGTGACTGGATCCGTGTAATACTGCAACAGAGTATTGATCAAATTTTATACTCCCCCAAAAAAATGAATACAAAGTGAGACACCAAGTGCATGAGTTTACACACAAAATAAATGTGAAAGAAAACCATAACTTCACTGCAACTTCTTTTCTTTTTTCCCTAAAAGGAGATTACGAATAATTATAATATAATAACTGTATCATAAGTGCTAGTGAACCAAGTGTACACGAAAGAGCAAGGCCTATAGGAAATAATTGCACAGTTACAGAAGAAAGAGTAGGAACAAGAAAGTTCATACTGGATCTTTTCTAACGCCACTTGCAGTCTTTTTAACTTTGGTTTCCTTAATCCATCCAGGAGGTAAATCAGCCACTGTAGACTTCTCAACCACAACCTAGATTTCACACATATGATCAGTACTAAACAAAAATAAAAACATAAAACTCATGAATTGAGAACATAACGATACAACGACTTCAATACTCCAAAAAAATAAATATAGGTAACAATATTACAGACCATGGCCTTTTGGTTTCATTTAAATGTGGCAATGATTTTGGGCATTTAAGTATTGAGATACTTATGCAACTCATAAGTACAGCCATACATACTCTTTCTGTTGTTTTTCCTTATTTTATAGCTGAAACATTTTGTTTATCCTCATATTCTGATCTTTCAATACATAAAAACTATTGCCCCTATTAGTGATTCTAACTATAATGCTGAATAACATAATACAATGCAGAAATATCAAATACATTTCAAAAACAAAACACATCAAAACAGTAATAGAACGAGAACATAAGAACGAACTTTGCTTGCAGAACTCGTGCCAGAGCATACTGTATTTCTTTCACACACAAAATCTTTGTGCTTCATAGATTCTAGATGACGAAGCACCTCTGGCTTTGAGAAGAATTTGCATCCAGTCAATGGGTCAATGTAAACCTGTAACGATAATGCAGCTATATAACAAATAGATTCCTCATACGAAATGCAAAGGGCGATGCTTATACCACATAACTGCAAACATTATTACTTGCAATTACATCATGTGCGCACAGTTAAAATATGTAAGATACAAAAAACTCACAATCGCATCATTGACAGAGTCAAAATGTGTGATATAAGCAGATCACATTACTCGCCAATTTGCCTATGACATGCAAATTGTGATTCTGAAGCTGTAGCTAAGCATGTAGCTAAGCAATAACTAACAATAAACTGAGACTTAACCAGAAGAACCAACAATGAGGGCAAACCAGGTAATGACTCTGGCCAGTAAAATTACCACAAAGAACTAAGGATAGCCAAAAAATTCTCAAAAATCGTGGTAACGCAATTTTTTTATTCATGTGATAGTAGTAGTAGTAGTAGTACATATCCGAAAAGAATATTAAACAATGCATGTAATACCTTGTACTGTTTTCCAATAGCTGAACCACTCATTCGGGTTTTCAAGTCCACAACCCAGCCATCAGGTAACCATTCAGGATGGTTATTTTTTTCTGCTACAAGCTGCACACAACAAATCAAGAACAATTAAATAAACACATAAAACAAATAAGAAAGGATTAAGTTGAAGGTTCTGAACTCTCTCTTCCATGCTACTATTTTCTGAGTGCCTTTTGTCATGGCCAGTGTCAAGGTCCTTTTCTTTGGCTACAAGCTGCACATAAAAAATCAAGGACAATTAAATAAGCAAATCAAACAAATGACAAGAGATTAAGAAGTTTTGAACTCACTTTTGTTCTAATATTTTTTGAGTGCCTTTTTTCACAGCCGTTAGTTGGTTCAGGCTCATGAAGTTGAACTCCTTTCATCTCAATATATCAAACAAGATCCTCTCTGCAGAAGAACTTTTGACCCGTTCTAGAGTTCAAATAATACTATAAAACCCAGAAAAAGCATGAGCACTTTTTTTAAAATTGCACGCTACTTCTCCTGACGTCATAACAATAAAAGAAAGGATAATGTAGATAATCATTATGCAAATAATCTAAAATCACTTTTTTTTAAAATTGCATGCTACTTCACCTGATGTGCATAACAATATAAGAAAGGATAATGTAGATAATCATTATGCAAATAATCTAAAAGCACTTTTTTTAAAATTGCATGCTACTTCACCTGATGTTCATAACAATACAAGAAAGGGTAATGCAGATAATCATTATGCAAATAATCTAAAACTATCAAATCTTCGAAAGAAACATTTACATAATTGCCAATGTCACTTACAGAGGAAAGGGAAATAGAAGAGAAACCACTCAAAGTCAATCTAATAATTAAAACATTATATCTTACAATTTTATCTATGTAAGACAAATATAAAAACATAAAGTTCTCCCAATTAACGGATCCTATTTTCAATCACTTTCAGACCAATTAATCAAATAAGTGTTGTAGATATATGATGATTCATAATCAAATTCCTTCCCTCCTATTCATTTCCAATCAAACAATGAAATCATTTCCCTATGATCCTTTTCCTTTCCAATTTCCTTCCCTCCTAAATTCAGGTTCTAATTCCCTCATGCAACCATCATAACAATAAAATTCCAAACATCTTCGTCTTCATGCAGCTACCAGGCTTGACTTCATTGAATGAACCAAATCATAACTACAAATGAGCTAATTAAAGCAATTACAAGAACAACTATCTACGGTAAAGCTGAATTTCACCTTAATTCTTCTACCGTTCTTTTGGTCTTTAAATTGCTCGGCCCAGCCATCGTGGAAGCCGTTCCTGAATTTTCGACGCCAATTTCGCAAGAATCCGGAGATTCCGGAAAGATAATGACCCGACTCTGTGAGTAATCACCGGCGATTCCAAGTCTAAGATTTCAATAGGGTTTGAGCGGAGGCTTATCCCTTGGCTAAGAAGAAGAATAAATCGGCAGTGACAAGCTAACAGAAAAGTCTCGCTTTTACCACTCGAGACTCGAGTAGGGTGTGCTTATAGTGACAATGGTGCCCACGTGGTCATTAGTTTTTTTTTTTATTTTTTTAATTTTGATTTTAATTTTCATCTAATTTTTTATGTCGAACAGTGGAAGCAAACAGGAAGGAGTTAAACTTGGATTAGCATGTTCTCCCCAATTTGTTTCTGAATTTAAGATTTATTTTAATTTTTTTATTCAATTAAATAAATTTTATTATTATTTTTTTTTAATTCCAAACTAATTTTTATATCGACTTTTTTATTTTTTTTCTCTCTCATTTTTCTTTTTTAACCAGATTAAAAACAAAAAAATTTAAATTGCGATAGTATTTTTTTAAGAAATACTAGCCAACTGACGCCCACTCAAACACACCCTATTTTTTTCACTAACCCCCATAAAATTTGATAATTATATTGTATTTCATAAATTATATCAAAAATAATCCTATCATAAATTAGAATAATTCTTAGATTTTTTATTACATAATTTTTAAATAGGATTAAGACGATCATAATGATTTATACTCCATATTATTTTAGTACTTCGTCACATTAAAATATTTATTAATAAATTTTTTCTATGATAAATTATAAAATAATATAAATATTAATTTTCATCTTAAATATAAGGTGGTGATAGTTTTCCTTCTTATAATTATATTCTACCTATTAAATTTTCTAAGTATTAAAAATTTATTATTTATAAAAAATATAAATAAAAATATTAATTAAACTATCATTGGTACCCATTTTAAAAAATTTAAAAGTGCATAAATATTTTTATGCACTTCAAATATTTTTAATTTAAAATATATTCCTCTATACCTGTAATATTTAAATTGAGTAATAAAATAATATATAATAAAAAATAAATTTTTTATTATTTTAAAATTTATTATAAAAATATATCACAAATATTTACATGTGCTAAACTATTTTTAAAAATATTAAATGAAAATAGTCATTGACAATTTATATTTATTTAAAAATAATATCACGTCCCTATTTGTGAGACTTACATATAACAACCATTACAAATCTTTAGAATATATTTTATTTACCCATAAATACATCACAAGAACCTATAAGATATTTATAATATCTAAAAGCAACTCAATATACATTTATTTTAAATACAAAATTCCATCTCAATAAGTATTCCAATTAAATCATGAAAATAATTTATCAATCTGTTTATTTTAAATCATAATTTCTCATATAAAATCATCTCATCCACACCCGATAAACATATCAAAACATTTTCGAAAAATCTCATGAATATAAATCATCAAACTTTATAAATTATGCAAAACATATTCAATTTGCGCTCTTGTACCGAACTAGAAATGATTGAATGTAAAGGGATCGGAACTCTTGCCTTAAGGTTTCAAAACATAGAAGAAAGGTTTCAATACTTTTACTTTTATATCGATAGCTTCTCATGTTATATGCATACAAACAACCTTAATCATCCAATAATCCTATTCAAACAAGTTCAGAGAGATGCAAAACCAATTATTTAAGTAAAGTTAAAACATATTAAACAAATTTCATCATGCCCAAAAGATTTCTAATGTAACAAAAATGTTCTCTATTAAGGGTTTTTGCAAAAATATCAACCAATTGTTTATTGATATTGACATACTTAATGCACACATCCCCTTTTGGGATATGATCTCTAATAAAATTAAGTATAATCTCTATATACTTTGTATGTGAATAATGCATTGGGTTTTTAGTCAAATTAATGGCATTTATGTTATCACACATAATTGAAATCTTTTTAAGATTCATGCTATAATCTGACAATTGATAATTGATACTTAATCTATAGAAGTTATACACAACAACTACCTACCGAAACATATTTAGCCTTAGTAATGGACAATGCAATTGTGTTTTGTTTCTTACTAAACCATGATACTAATACATTTCTCAGGAAGTAACAA